>LWMJ02000264.1:0-95990 GCA_001693035.2 Taenia asiatica
TTTAAGACGACTTTCTCAACGCGTCACCTAGAAGAGCAATAGGAACATATTCAGTCGTGCACCAGTACAAAGGGTCGCCAAACTTCATGCGTATAATTGCGTTCCAGACTTCACTGCCGTGTTCTACGCTACCAATTTGGCATTTTAAAAGCCCTTCTAAAGCAATAGGTGCTTAAACAGATGTAAAGAACCCTATAGTCCGTTTAAACGCTCCGGTCGTAATCCTCTACAATCTGACAATCCTCGTCACTCTGTCACTATGCCACGCAGAGGTAATGCTTTTGCGAAAGTCAAGTGTAATATTGAGCAATCGAAATGAAGAGAATGACAGCAGCAGCATTCGAGCCCGCCCTAGCAGGCTTACTCCCTCATCGCAAACTACAAACTAGAACCAATAAAATAACCTTTCTCCAACTACCTCTTAACTAGGCTTTGGCACAACCCAGAAGAGCAAGTAACGCGGCATTTACTTATATCACCGCACCATGCCCTGCCTAGCCCGTCCTAACGCGAAGCAGAGTCGTGCCCATCCCATCCATACCTGGTACGCGTCATGCTAACCCGTGCCCATTGTGCACTGAGTAAAGATGGAAACCGAAAAGGGACAAAGCACACGGGCTCAGTCGAGATTTGAATCCGGGACCTCGCGCACCCAAAGCGCGAATCACACCCCGAGACCACTGAGCCGCTCTGAAGCCGCGCTTAGTATTTCTACTCAAGCCATTTTCTCCGAATGTCATCTCTAATGATGCCACAAGGCAGCTGTGTTGTGAGTGCTGGAGACTCGGTCCTGCAATTCGAGGTCAAATCTCGGCGGAATATGATGTGCGAGTGGTTGCGCACTTCCTTGCTCTCTCACTTGACATGCCCTGCCAGCTACTCGCTTTCGTGTACGCTCGCAAGTTGAAACGGGAGGAGTAGGTGAAGCGAAGGAAGATGTCCCCATTGTGCTTAATATCCACTCGTTTCACCTACCAATGTGTATTTGGTAGCAGGACACTGCTATCGGTTTCAAAACTAGACAAGCTCCCTGGCAAACCGGGCACACCATCGAAGAGGGCGCCTACACTATGATTCTACTCGTCATCGCAATCCCTATCTCCTATACTCACACCCTTGACTTTTCTTTCCCTATCCTTCTCACTCATAGCGACACTGCCACGACATCGCAGGAATTTTAATTACCACCTCCTCCACCTCTGCCTCGAACGCCCACAAAACACAACGATTAGTAAATCGCTTCAGGTCCTCAGCAGATCTGACCATCACTTGCCAGGAATATGGACTAGGTCTGAGAATCAATTAACAATATTTTGTTTGTTTACATCCTCATAAAACCAAGCCATTGCTTATGGAGTCGGTGTTACTGTGTCACCGAAATATTTAGGATGAATTCTTGCTAAAAGAAGTGTAATGGCGCGATGTCAACTTCAAACATGTTGTGTTGACAAAGGCGAGCAACTCAAGTGCATTTCACTTAACTAGAGCGTGGTAGTCTAGCACTGGCAACGTTTATTAGCAGAAATGCAACTGCTCCTCCTGCAGCTTTAGTGAGCCTTTTAATAGTGCAAAAGTGCCTTACAGCCATGTCCTCACGAGGTTTTCGATCGGGACCAGCAACTTTTTACAGTTTTGTCACCTAACACTATTACTTTTCTTTAGCAAACTGAAAGGGTTGTTTTACAAAAATGAGCGGTCTGTGAGTCCTCATACATCAGGCAACGGCTAGAGATCGACATCTATTGCTAGCAGAATTGATACGCGACCCATTATTTTACGCTTTGATTGTCATTACGTGAAATCACTGGTGCATCTGCATGGTAGAATAGGGGTATTGACCACATTGCATTTAAAATAAGGATTTGCAAGCTGATGCGCAATGATTAGTTTTGGTTTTGATTAAGCAGGGCACAGCTGGAAACACAACTATTCACTGTTTTGTAATAAAGCATTATGCGGATTGACCAGACTTCCATGAAATTCGAACATTTGGGACGGCGAGTGTGGCCACTGACACAGTATGCCACAAATCTCCTTCCCTTTTCCTTTTCCTTCCACCCCTGTTGTTAGAAGTCTGGATTTTCGCAGACGCCGGTATTGTGCACACAGGCAAAATGCATGAAAGAGGAGTGTTTGTGACGGAGTGGCCTCTGAGTCTGGAGAGGAACCACGCGCGTCCACGATCAAGTTGTAATTGTCCTCCGGCCTGTCGCCTACAAAGCGCATTTATTGAGCTTAAGTATTACACTCCTTGTTTAAAATTATGCATCTAATCTCACATTCTCTGATGTTTAACGTTCTTCTTAGGAATTCGCGATTAAGTGTTTTTGATGATCGGAAAACTACTTCAGCACGAGTGTATTTTAGGCGACATTAGCTGAGCTATTAGTTGAGTCTGTTAAAGTGTTAAGCAAATATATGGGGCTTGAAGTAGCTTGTGGAACCACCGACGGTGCTAAAAGCAGCACTTTCCACTTTGTTGCTAACCTGTTGGCCAGCTATCGAAATTCGAACACGAGGAGATGGCTGTTAAGGCACATGTGAGAACTGATTTTGACATTTTCGTAGTAGATAAGTACAACTATAATATGATTTTTATTGAGAAAATCTTCTACCCTCAGGATGATGATTAGTCGTAAGGGCGTGTAATCCCACAAGTGTTAATAATAACTTTCTAATGACTTGAGTTAAGGCGAAAGAATAANAGAGTCTCAATAGCGCCACACGCATAAAATAGAAGACTGCGAAGGACGTGAGAGGAGAGTGATGTCACTACGTGAAGTAGGGACAGACAAGGGGATTAAGTTAAGATGCGTTGATGACTGTCTACCGAAATAGGAAGAGAGTGGGATGGGTACAAATGCATGTGCTTAAGCGAGAATGAATTAAATTTGGTTAACTGTGAGGAAAGAAGAAAGAAGAGAGAATAAGAGCAAGCAAAATGCGGAACGGACGGAACTCTAGCTTTTTAACACCCGCTAAAAGGCATCGATGACATCAACGTCAAGCGACTTGGCAGTTTCATGAGATTCCAGTGACTGGTGCTGTTGACTTGTATGGGTTTCTATTAAACCTTTAATTGTCTTGTGATGGCCGACCCTAACACATGCTTAGGAAGATGACCAACGAAGAAGCTGGAGTAAAGGGAGTACAGGATACATCCAAGTGGTTTGCGTAGCTCCATTATTTTGGAAGGTATCATTTTGGGCACCGAGTGCCGAGTGCTGGTTAGCTCTCCTTCGGCCTTGTTGGCATTCACAAGTTCTACAATATATTCCATCTCTGTATCATGTCTCCTATCGTCTTCAAGTTGGCTTTAGGATATTTCTGATCATATTCACCCATTGCAACAATGCCTATTTGCATGAAATGTTGCATTCTTGTTGCTATTTTTCGTTGCAAAAACTACTCAACAATGGCGAATGCACAGCCTACTCAGAATACTACTTCATTTGAGTTTAGTAGTGTGGAGCTGATATAGCGCCCTCGATTTCCGAGAGCAGAGCTTGCTATTGTTATAAACAGAAGAAATTTGTGGGAGTTAAGTTGGCTAGAACAACTTATATACAATAAATGTGTGTGATTATCTATTCTTCGAAGTGTTCATTGAATCAGATCTGCTAGGAGATGTACCACCAGTATTTCATTCTGCCAGCCTGCGCCTAATTTTATTTCGTTAATCCACTCTAAGTTTGCATCAATGAATGATTGGCAGCAATTGTGGTTAAAGCTTAGCATTTTATACCCAACATTGTACGTAGAAGTGAGAAGAAAGTGGGTCAGAATGCGTGGAATAAAAGGAGACTGTTTGAAAATTGCCACTAATCAAAGAGGCCGATCTCCTCATCGTTCATCTTCGCGATTCCTGACATCATCTTTTTGTTTACTTCCATTTTCGATACATTTCGCGTTAAAAAGGATGCGTTCTGATCCATTTGCCTGCATTTTGCTCTGAGTACTCGCGTCAAGAATGCCATTTCAAAGCTTCTGGAGCATGAATGCAGATATTTACAACGTGTTGTATGAGTGATTAAGTGCCAAGTCAATTGGGTAGAATAGCTGCAGTCAGGACAATTTAATGCAGTTGCCACCGACTACGGCTCTTCACATAGGCAGAAGGTAAGCACGGTGAATTTTGAGGAGAAAGTACTCATGAATGCAACTTCACCTCTCTAAATGACCAACTATACCCTTGCTACCACGTTATGAACTAAAAACTATTCATTTGTTAATGCACCCTGCTCCCGTCTCACCGACCTTAGGAGCGGAAGCATCAGTTAAACCCACCTGAATGACCCCATTGAAAGCTTCGTCCTGATTACCTCATTCTAGCAGAAACGGACAACACGCCTTCATAAATTAGACATCTTGCGACCACACCGAGAGGGGAGTTTACGACTATATAGAGCAGTAGGCAGCATCCACACAAAACAGCATGACCTGTTTATTGGGTCTTAAGATCCAGCAGAAAACTTAGGCGGCCAAAACACCACTTTTCATGGGACCAGACTTAACTCAGCCTAAAATAAAGCACTCCACTACTCATTTGGTCACACTCGACTGACCATTTTTGGCTTCAAAGTCGCAATGAGAAGCCATATAACAAAGAGCATGTTTAAGAGGAAAATTTATCAAGGCGCATCACTCAGACCAACAATGCCTCCACTCTTATATCCATAATGTCGAGGCTGTACTATGCTGTTCCCTTTCCTACTGCTCCAAACCACTCTCTACTCCCCCAATTATCTTCCTCTCTTTGGGAGCACAAATGAATTCACTGTCACTGGAATAAGGCTTGAATGACAACATGGGAAGCTTAGAGAGCAGCGAAGACCTCTACCTTGCCTCTACAAGCGCAACTACACACAGCTTTCCTCAAGGTCACCTGCCTTTATTGACTGACGGATCAATAATCCGGCTTGGCTCATTAATAAAGCAATCAATACGCTGCACGATGTAATTCGCTCGCACTTTTAGGAATGTTGAATTGTCGTAAGGTTGTTCGAAGATCCTCCGCTCCCCCGTGCCCCTCGTATCGGCGACAGTGGCTTCGACATGACACGTTCGCGAAAGGCGACTCGCTTGTGCGTAAGTGAATTTCACACTGACTCTACTGCATTACCGTTTGCAGTAATGGTGGTTTTCAGGTTTTTTCAGTTTCCTCTGCTGACGTTCAGCCACCACACACTTTTACCGTCACTCAGGCCTCACTCCGGGCAATTGGACGTAGTACATTGCCAACAGGGAGAAACGGGGACGTGGTTGAGTTGATGGCCAATGATGAATCAGAATGCGACCTGTCTGACTATTCGACTGTGACGAGTCAGTGGTCGGATATGGATGAGCAGGCGGAGTGGTGGCACCTGCCACCCTCCCGGATGGTGTCCGACTCTTCCGTGTCGTTATCGCTTACCACTGTGACTCCATTGCCAGCAAGCCAAATGTCCAGCACTCAGGAGGCGACAGAGGTTGAACCGGATGTGGAGAGGGATGGAGAAGGAGAAGAAGTGGAGGACACGGGTGTGATGAGGGGATTGCGAAAGAAACTGCCAAGCAATCTACAACTCAAGCTCTGGTAAGCAACTCTACCATTTGTGCCATTGCTCGTGGAACCAAGTCAGTTAGCCAGCCATCCAGTGTTTGTCTTAATGCTGCAATCGAGAGCTCATTTGCTGCGCTTCTCTCCTCCTAGCCCATCACCTACTCTCTCTGACTCACCTGCGCCTTTCAGTAGGTTTGCACTCTTCATTCCTTCTCCTTTTTTACTATGCCAACGTACTTTCCACCCAAGGTAAAATACCTCCTCCTTCTCCTCCTCTTCCCCCATTCTAATGATGCAAACAACTGGGGAGGTGTTTTTGCTGGCTATTTTCTTTGTGCGACTGCTGCCATCGCTGTTCGCGATCCCAATCTCACTGATCGATCTCTTGGTTCTCAAAGCGATTTGCCGAGCAACGATTTTGCTATTAGACCGACCGATTGATAAACTGCTTTTTGTTAAACTGATTGCTCGAATAATTTTTTCGCCCTCTTGCTTCTCTAACTTGATCTGATTCGTTCTGTTGTTCGGCTGATTATCAGTAAAATGATTGCGTCTTTCAATAAGCAACTCGCCTAGCCACCAAGGGGTGGGATTAATCCGATCCATGCAGTAACATTCTTTAGCCCCTCCTCCCTTCCCCGATAATAAGTGTGGCTGCACAATATCACAGATGTGGGCGCTGTCCTCCTCCTCTCCCTGTTTGCATGGGACTTCTGTTACTGGCACTGTTATCTTGTGGTGATGAAAATGTCCTAAAAAGGAGAGGGCTATCTACATGGAGAATTGCGAGTTGTTCTGCTTTTCAGGTTGACTCAATCAAAGGGATGTAAACACATTGGCAGCTGCAATTCTCTTGGCCTTCAACCTTCGAATTCGTACTGTGTGGTGTTGGAAGTGTGACATGTGAAATTAAAAGGGCACAGATAAATCCCAGAATTTCCTTTATCTTTGAGTGCCTTTCCGTTTTCTGCAGCACCAGCAGCATCAGCAGCAGATATACTGATAGCACTGCAGCGCGGTACTCGAGAATATGCCTAGCTAGCTTAGACTAGATTGCACTGGAATATCGCAGACTAGATTGGCCAACTAGGCTGGATTTTGAGAGGATTGGACAAATAAGTTTAATGTGGACTGAGAGGGCCACCTAGTCAATTGTGTGTGCCTCACATTCAGTGGCGCTTTCATACGTTACCATTAAAGTCAACCCCGACACTCTAATTCGGTCCTCACAATCGAGCCGGAACAACTCCACGCCATGTTTAAAGAGGCCTTCACTTTCTTCGTTTCAGGCATTATGGATCATGGTGTACACATAGAAACTAGGTCCGATAGAGTCCTCGAAATGAAGGGGTGGGAGCCCACTTGCCTACTCCTCCTTTTCCGCACCCCGCCCCAACGCGTCCTTGGTGAGTGTCTCCTTCGTTTTACACTACGCTCGATATGCTCTTAGGTACTGCATCTTGCATCATGCCCCATCGTGTGCGTTTCATGCATTCGACTCACCTGATAAAGGGGAGTGAGTAGTCGCCTAAACTTCATTTTCTTGCCTTTATTTTTCTCATTAGTGCCACGCATACCTCTCGTTTCTCTGGCTCCCTCACATTTCACTTTTCTTCATCTCCACCGAACCGAGTATCAAGTCGCCCCTGCCTCCTCCTCTTCCTATCTCATCCTCAGCCAGCACTCTCTTAATAAGTTCCCTTTATCTGCCTACCGGGCTCGTCTTCGATTATGACATGATTAAATGATGCAAAGATTCATGACCTAGACCAGAGTGGCACAGACTAGCCTGACTGTGACCAAGTAACACCATACTTGAAATCAACACTTGTTTTGGCATAGTTTAGCTTGTGTTAATGAGCACTTTCCCTCTCTATCTGTTTACTGTCGCTTTAGTTCGTCCCACTCTACCTCGTCTTAGTTCCGTCAAGAGCGAAGGTGGGTGCGTTGCTCGGACTGCATACTTCGCAATTTGCATGCTGGCTGCTCAACCACCTGCCTCTCGTACTGCCTACTCACTTTTTTCTCCTTGTTGAGATTGTCCCAGTTTGAGGCCCTGCAATAACGTGCACAGCAGATAAGATCCCGATTAAATTACTAAGCCATACTCTGTGTGATAGGCTAACTAAATTGGTTTATCGTGCAATGGCACAATTAGTCCAGTCACTCACCAGGATGTCTTGCATATCTCCTCCTGAAGTCTGCTCATCACATCCAAATTTCCCACTCATCCTTCTCTCTCCACATCTGCCTCTACCCCTATCATCTGTCGCGTGCTTGACAGTTGTCTCGCCGGCAACGGAGTCACTGTGGTGGCGGCGACGACGCGGAATAGTTGGACACCATCTGGGAGGGTGACGAGAGCCACCACTCCACCTGCTCATCCACATCCGACCACTGACTCGTCATAGTCAAATAGTCGGACAGGTGGCATTCTGTGTCATCATGTTCCGCCAGCTCAACTTAGTCGTCATCGTCCTGCGCTCGTCCCTGTTGCTTCTCATTGTGATTGTCCTGCGTTCCATTGTCGCAGTTGAGGCCTAAGTGAGGGCAAAAATGCGAATGACGGGATGTGAGCAGACAAAGCTGAATAAAGGCAAAAGACCGCTGTTGATAAAAGTGAAAAGGCAGGTGAGTCAGTGTGCAATCCCTCACACACGATCGGGTCGCCTCCTGCAAAATCGTCTTGTCAAAGTGGTGTTGTCATTTGGAGGGGCAAGGGAAAGTGGAGAATCTGTGAGCAACTGTACAGCTGTTCGACATCTCCGAAACTGCAAATAAGCTACAACCTGCCTGGTAATGACTGGTTCATTAATGTGTCAAATTAAAATTATTGATGAGTCAGTCAATAAAGAACAACGGCAATGAGGGAGGATGGATAGTGCCAATTGCAAATTTGTGTGCAGTTGCACTCGTAGGCGTGAAGTGTGAAATAACTTTGGGTGCCAGTTAACCTGCATGGAAGAACAGAGGGTGGAGATGTTGGGCCAAAACGCACTAAAATAGTAGTGAAGGCAGAAGTCGTTTCCACATATCACTTTCCACCCGGCGTGACAGGAATAAACTCAAACAGAAGCGAGCAACCATTCCCATCACGACTTCCAGTTTGTTTCAAACAACGACATTTGTCCCACACCACTTGTTTTTATAGGAGACCTTCATGCCAGTCATTTGTAATATAACAGGGACTGACGTCAGCGCACACCCCCCTCGAGAAGATGGGGTTGTGCAACCACAAATTCTCTATGCACTTCACGAGGCAGACTGAAGATGAGGCAATGGGTCAAATATCACGGCCATCAAATCTGGCTTTGGCGTGCTTCGAAGCATTGATTGCAGAACAGGTAGATCCATAGCACACACCGAGAGAGGAGTGACTGCCATGAGGGCTGCGATTGCATCGAATGATCGTAGAGTAGCAAGCAGATGGGGCACAGCTTCGTAAAACGCCCATACCATTGCAGCATCATTGCCAGATATCACCGATTGATAGTTCTCACAAGTCAAACATGTGTGGCACGCAAACTCGGGTAGGGCACTCGAAGCATAGCATATGATGCTGGCTAGGGCAAATTAATGAAAACTTTACATTCATTGTACGAAATGCGGTCTTCTTCTTCATAAAGTCCACCACTACTCTCTGGGATCCTGCTGGGCCATTGGAAACCTGGCATGCCTCAATAGAATGGTCTGCTTCCTCCACCCACCACCCCTCTATCGGCTCGGCCCTTTGACAGCACTGGCCTAGGTGTGTGACTGGAATGCAAACCAAGTTGATGAATGCATCCAGGCTCGCGTCAATGTGGAGTCTAAATGGAAGTTTTAGGTCAGTAGACTGATCCACTGTTGGTAGGTCGGTTGCGACAGTGGTATTTATAGGGCGTGCTCGGGATGTCCTACCTCCCTCACTTTGAGTGTGGCCTTCGTGCGACTACGAAGTGCTTTAGGTCCCACGGATTTGGGCGAAATGTAGGGCGTAGACTGACTCCTCTACATTAAGGCTAGGAGTTTATCATTTTACCCTAATGATGACCCCTGACCCGTACGTCACCTCACTCACGTGGACATTTATCCACTCTCTCCTCCACTTGAGTTACCCATGGATGCGCAGTAAATGCATTTAAAATCTGTTACACACATTTCAACCAAGCTTTATTTTGCCAACCAAAGATGTGTAGATGCAGAGAAGAGACAGCAGTTAGACCTCCACCCTTTCCATATGTAGAGCCGCTGTAGAGTTTATAGCCGGATTCTTTGAGGTACGGAGGAGCTGAGTGCTCACTGGACACGTCTTCCACTTGTGTCATAAACACTAAAACACAACCTGCAAAGAAATGACTGATATCGCATTCGCACACAAAGCTGTGCCTACTGGCAACCGCTCCATGGTCGCCACACCACAAGTTGGGTCCAGGCAACTCCTGTCAGTCCAATGACTTGTCCTTGCCTAATAAATGGCACTTTGCTTCAAATCCTCCATCATTTTCTAGGCAACGAGGTACCTTTCGCTGGAACTGCCTCCACTGTAGCTGTCATTGAGGTGCCACTTGCTGCTATTTCTGCCAAGTGCTTAAAAATTATTTGACTCTGCCTTTGGACGCATCTCATTTACTTTCTTGACAGCGCTGGCCTCACCAGTCTCGATCCATTGGGTTCGGAAACGACTATCGCAGGTGTGTCTATTTAAGCGACGCAGGCAAAGTTGGCCTAATGAATCGGCTTCCGAAAAGAGGAAGGACTTCAGGTTATCACAAATGCCTGCTTTACCTGCCTGGATGCTGAAGTGCTGACATCACACTACTAGTGACTACACGCACACCCACACACAGTCACAGCCGTGACTACAGCCAGCAGGCTGACAAGACGTGTCATATTATTATGCTGCGCCATGAACTTGAACAGTTGTTCCGACTGGTACCAGCACCACTGCAATGACTCGCCATCTCGCTTCGATCTGTTCGACTGCTTTGATCTATCTATCTAGCCGTCTGTCATGCAACTCATCAAGTATCATCGCAAACAACCCAGCTGATACCTATTCATTCTTAATTCCTCGGTCAGCTCATTCCTATTCCTTCCATCTATGGTTCATCAGCACAAAGCCCTAAGTCTTCAGTAAATAAGTGTCTCATCAGAAATCAAAAGCGTGGTTAAGTGTCCTAATAAATGTACAGTAAGGGCATTCCAGGGTTTTGGAATTGAAGCTAACCTGTCAGGACGTACCAGCTCCGAGTGTGCACTCAACTCGTCATGGCGGATCCAAAGTTCTTGGCTCTGATTGCAGTAATGTGTGAGGAATAAAAGTGTGAACAATTAAGCTTCTTGAGCGGTGTTGAAATCCTGACCATCTTAGCCAAACTATTACTAAGCAACATCAAGTCATCATTTACACAAATCGAAATTTTGACTGGGATTGCTTCTCGTTCCTAACATCTCTGTGAATGGTGACCCTAGTGCACTCATAGTTCCTTCGCTGACGAGCCTGACTCTGCTAGAACGGAGGTAGATTTATCGCAGCAGTAAGTAGATTAAAACAGAGAGTGTGCGAGTAAAAGTTTGCAAAACTTTAGTCAACTTTACAAAACAAGTTGGTTGATGAACACAATAACCATATGATGTCCTCAATAATATTGTAACGTCACAGTCGTTGTGCCAATTCCTGTGGAACAAATGGGGAGCAATCAGCAGATGTTTCATTGGGGGCGATCAAGGATGTGTTCTACACGCTTGGAATAACACAACTTACCTAAAGAGAAGACCGGTAATCTGATAGCAACACAGAAACATATGTGCGCTACACTTTAACGTGAAAATGGGTGACTCATTAAAACTTTAGAAGCCTTTGTCAGTAAAAATCGAACCGGGTCCTTAACATTGAAAGTCCAACCTTCCGATCCAGTAGAAGGAATATAAACACCACCCATCTTACGATAGGATCGCCCAAAACCTGCCGCATGAAAATGGTATTCTGCAGAGTAAATCAAGTGCAACCCATTTATTTACGGTTCCGTACACGAAATCCTTGTGAGGATAGTACCTTACCAAGATTTCCACGGCAAGTAGGGCAAGAGGAGAGTTTGGTTAGCAACTGACACAGATGATGTGATCAATGCCAAAAATCAAAGCGCTGTTAAGTTCCAATGTCTGTACTGAGTTTGTGATTTGATTTGAGACACGTTGTAACATAATACTACTACCTTAGTTTCATAAATTCCTCTATCAAACCATCTGCTCATACATTCGATTATCGCTCTACATTTGCGTCACCGGTGTAATAATTGCTGGAGCATTATCAACTGTAAATTAGTAACAAGCTGAAGCTGAGATGCTTACAATTGGCACACAGACCTCTCTCAATCGGCTCATTTAAAAGCACTACCACTTAAATAAATATCAGGCAGACAAGTAAAAATGAGTAAAATGGGAAAGAAGCTTAAAAAATATGGTAAGTGAAGAGAGGGAGTAATGTCAGCACTCACGCTTTATTCCCACGAATTCCGCTTTTGCCCTTTGCATTGGTCCATGGGCACTCCTGAAGTGGAGAAGTGGGGACGGCGGAAACACTAAAGGGCACATAGTGCTTGGACGGAACATAGCGAAGGAGATACGTGTAGAGAATCTGGATTGTTAAAAGGATGCTAGTCTAGAGAATCGCGATGAACAGCATGTCTAGCCTCGATGTGATTCAGTTCTTCCCCATCGCATGTGTGGAATCGATCGGTGGCGCGTGGTCCATTGCAGCGTCGTGCCTGTCGGCCCAGAGAACAATGGTACCATAGTAACTTTGGTTTGGATGTGGCACCAGGATTTGTGTGCTATCTCACCTTTTCAGCTTGGCTAAACGCTCCCCGCAGAAGAGATCAGGAGGCAGAATGCTCTTCTCCGAATCCATCCAACCTCGCATGGCACATGGTCACGGCACATCTTCTAACTCCAAATAAACACGCCAATGGAGTTCGCAGGGTGGCTCCTTAGTGAGCAAGCAATGCTGGACACAGTGCCGTTGTTGATGAAATAACCTTCGTTGGCACATGGCCATTTAAATTTAAGGTGACTTTTTTCAGGATGAAGCATAGGCAGATGCAACAAAGTGACGATCTCGGGACGAACGTGGTCCATTGCAGCGTCGTGCCTGTCGGCCCAGAGAACAATGGTACCATAGTAACTTTGGTTTGGATGTGGCACCAGGATTTGTGTGCTATCTCACCTTTTCAGCTTGGCTAAACGCTCCCCGCAGAAGAGATCAGGAGGCAGAATGCTCTTCTCCGAATCCATCCAACCTCGCATGGCACATGGTCACGGCACATCTTCTAACTCCAAATAAACACGCCAATGGAGTTCGCAGGGTGGCTCCTTAGTGAGCAAGCAATGCTGGACACAGTGCCGTTGTTGATGAAATAACCTTCGTTGGCACATGGCCATTTAAATTTAAGGTGACTTTTTTCAGGATGAAGCATAGGCAGATGCAACAAAGTGACGATCTCGGGACGAGGACTCCATCAGCGTACACTAACGAGTATTTACTTGTGTGCAAATTGGGCCTACTAAAATTTGATTTGGGTAGATGCATTTCGACCTAGTTGGCAGAGACAAAGTGGGTCTGGTCACCTTGATACAGAACTACTTGAGCATTGAAAAGTATAAATACACAAATCTTAGTCATTAGCTTTGCGGATTTTTAGTTACTCTGCATTCTTTTTGCTTCCTGCTTCACGTAGGCTAGGATTTTGTAGATACCCAAAGGGACTTTCGAAGTTTGAGGTAAAAGATGTGCTCAGAAATAATTATGAATTCATTTCGTCAAACTGTGCACCATAATTAGTGCCAGTGGTGCTAAAACCACCAGCATTCCAGGAATTGTTCATTTTTGAGTTCTCAAATTTATCATTCGCATGAGTGACCGTTGAACACACGCCATTACCCACCTTAGCCTGATTGGCTATAATCATCTGCAGTTATGCTTTGAATGCCCCGATACTCATTGTAGAACCTAGTTTACTAGAGGCAGTGAATATGCAAGACTGTGTCCACTTAGTGTTGGGCACACCCTGACGCCGAGACACTTATCGCACCTGCATCCACGCCTGAGTCGTACCGGCCATGGCAACCCATCAGTCGGTAATAGTCAACAACCATACAATCTGGTCTATAAAACAAGTCATGTGGATGGCGCCAAGGTGGTTTAAGTACTTGTTGTTCAAAAGGACGCACCTCAGTCACTTCGCAACCCATTGAGAGTCTACCAACCTGTGCGCTCTATTGCTATGTTTGTAATGTTAAATAAGGTGGTATGCGATTTAATAATCAAACCTATTGCAAAAATTTCGGAATGGGCACAAACGAAATGGACCGATCATTCACAAGTGGACCCGTTAGACAATCATTGTGCCAGTTGACATCATAACAGTGCTGGGATGCGCGCCAGATGAGTTGCGTATTGACTAGCTGAACAGAGCCAACCAAGTGGAGTTGATGCTTCAACAATCACCGCATTCAACTGCAAATGCCTTAGGGTAGAGCATATGAAGTAGTGCAGACACACTTCAAAATGAAATGCATGGTTGCAACAAAACAGTTCTTCCACGAATTGTCTTGTCAGTAGCACTATTCCTCCTGCCTAGCTGAAGAAGAACTGTCTGCTCTGGTGATGGTGAATGCGATGAGTGCTGAAGTCCTTGTCGTTAGCATTACCGATCGCCTGACTACGACTACTACATGCCTCATGCTTGTGGCCATAGGTCAACTGTTGGAGAATTGGCTAGTGAAAATGTCCCTCTGCATTTGGGGCCAACGTGAGCCAATGCATTCCTTGCACTGGTGATGGTGAGTTCCTTGCCCATTCCTCACTTTCCTTTCTATAACTCCATACAGTTACTTCTATTTTTATCTCTGCATTTATTTTGTTGTTAGTTCTCCTCATTGCGTACCATGCTTACGCATTCCTGCATGTCCACTCGCCCTCTGATTTGTCACACATCCATGGCAACTCCTGCTTTGAGGAAACAAACATTTAATTGACCATTCATTCTTGATGCTCTTCAATCACTATGAGACTGCTCGTCTGCTTATTCGCCAATTTTAATCAGCATTGAAGGTCCTCCTTTTTGGTACTGGTATCTTACTGATTGCTAGATTGCTAATCACCCTGAAATCATTTAATCTGAGATGGTACCAGTATAGATGCTGACATTTACCAGACCCAACAATCCAAAAATTTGACCCTGGTGTGGATCTTTCCATAAATATGCGAATCAGGGTTAGCAGAATGATGCATCATTTATGCGAGGAAGCGCTCTCCTCAGCTACCTCAGCAACAATAATGAGCCCTACCCTCAGTAAGGTTAATGATGCTGGATGAAGGTTTGCTGATGTCATGGGCTGAAAAGAAGTCTTCAACACTGACTTGGGTTAAGGTTTTGAAGCATGGCAAGTGTTTGACATCCTACTCTAGTCATTTGCCAACAGCGGCTGTCCATAGCCTTTATTCCGACTTACAATGGCAGGTAAAGAGGTCAGCCCTTTTTACATTCCTTTTTTATCCACTCCTAATCTTAGCGTTAGTAAAATCTATCACCTAGGAGGGTGTCTGGGTGAGGCATGTCCACGTTAAACAGATTCTGTCACCAAGCATGAGGACGCGAGATCGGTGAAGAAAGTGGGAAGAGGCAATTTTGACGTGGTTCGTTGGGGTTTTATACGCAGGATGGAAGTGACAGTGAAGAAGATTTGTTAAAGCCCAGGTGGTTTGCTATCAATGCCAAATTCTTCAAAACACCACTATGAATTCAGCATTCCTGCATGTCCACACATCCATGACCACTCTAGCTTTGGAGATCCAAACATTTAGTTGATCACCCGTTCTTGATACTGTTTAATCACTATGAGGCTGCTCATATGCTCAATTGCCCATTTTAATCGGCTTTCGAGGCGTTTATTTCGGCACTAATATCTTACTGATTGCTGGATATTCAATCCACCTTGAAGTCATTTAACCCAAAATGGACCTAGAGTAGATGCGGACATTCAAAAGGTCAACTAATTTTGTCAATGCGCACCTTCTATAGGCCTTTCAATAAAACGCAATATTAAGGTGGCAGCTTAAGGACTCCTTTTGTTGGATGGCGATCTCTCCAATTATTTACCAACCGTCCATAGCCTCCTTGAGCTTTAGAACTGAAGGATTTAACCCTAATTGCGATGACCGATGTAATGGTTTGGGGTTAGAACTACAAAGTTCGGCATCCAAAACGTCTTTATAAACTTTGTAAGGACCCTAGCATTACCAAAATCATCTAGCTGTTTGTGTTTCCCAAACATAGCCAATTAGTGGTACACAAACTCATCACCAATAAGTGTGCGTGCCATTCGCGCAATCTAGTTTAACGGTTCATGGTTGAGGTCATGCCGACTTCCAAGTGCGAATTAGAGCAGTTATATGGCTCTGATTTAGATGCATTGCATGCGAGCGACGTTCCATCCTGCACTGTGGTTAACGCAGGAGCCTCCGCATATGTTCGAAGCTGAATGAAATTGCATGGAATCGCATCGAATTGCAGCAGCGCTTGTAGTCGCCTTTGTCACTCCTTTGCACACCATCCGTACTCGCGAACCTCCTAGGGTCAACATATCCAGGATGTCTTGTCTTTGTTTGGTCCTTAAATGGTTTGAGTTTTATCGCTTTAAAAGATTTTATTAGCACAGTTTGAGTCCTTTACATTTAAGGCTAAGATTCCATCAGTCTGTCCTAACTGCAGCACCCAGTTCGCATGCCACCACACTCACGCGTCTGTTTGATCACTACTTCTTCCAACTGTGAACCCACAGAGACGCAAGAGGAGTGTTCAAAAGCTTCTTACTGCATGTTTTGTGTCAACTTTATTTTATTTAGTCACGGGTATGCTGATGGGGAAAGTAGATGGCAGTGCGACCTCCCAACCACCACCGTTCATTTCACCCACTCTCCCCGTAGAGCAGCTGCATAGTTTACGAGCGGTTCTTTTGAGACGTAGAGGAGGTGAAAAGTACTGGCCTCGTCCTCCAGTTGTGCCTTTAGGGCGAATGCACAATCAGCAGTGAAGTAGGTGATCTCGCACCCGAATACGAGGTTGCAATTCTTAGTGACCACTCCAGGCCCAGCGAACTGCATGATGGGTTCAGGTTACTACCATCAGTCCATTGAGCTGATCTTGTCTTTGTTTGCTTACATTGGTTTAAATAAAACGTCTGCATCACGAACCAGTGCAGCCGATAGTCGTTGGCTAATGAGTGAATAGTGTCACGCATGTGTGACGCAGTGGAGTAATTGCCCAATTTAAGTGACAGAAACCTTTGCTTTCGAAAAAATAGTTTATTTTTATCATTATAAAAATATCGTTTTGGTCTATTATCTATTAGCTATTGAGAAGCCAATTTTGGTCTGCAGTAACCGCGGGAACAAGCAGAAATAGCTAAATATATTAGCCATACCACCATGTACACAAAGTTTCTATAGCTGCTTGAAATGCCTTAATGAAGATGTCCGGCTGTTAAAGTGACTGGGTTGGTCAGCATCCAACGAGACTGAGTCACCTCTCAACCACACCGAAATCGCATATTGTGGAGGGACCTGCAACAGGGACGCATCGTAGAATGTTGGCAGCTGCCCTGGACCAATTGCAGAGGAAACGACCCCAAGGTGAATTAAAATATCTTAATCAGCAAAAATGTGCCCACAAGGCGATTTTCATTAAAAGCCTAGGAGATTGCGTAAGTGTGCAGGTGATCGGTCTAAAAGTGCTTGGATGGTATGGAGAATGGATGGTGGAGTGAATGACTGGATTCTCACTGCGAAAACGGCCGAGGCTACGTGATGAATCGGAGAGCGAGGAGACGTACAGCGACGCATTAAAACGGAGCGAATTAGAGGACATCAACGTTACGATGGATAGGGACATGGTATTGCGAATAAATGCGTGAGGTTGTGGAGAGGAAAGTAAGGGGTGGGAAAAGAATTCACAATCAGCAATGCAAGGACTGCATCCACAAGCGCTTTGACAGTCTAAAGATGGCTCTAAACATGCGCCATGCGGTGGTAGTCAGGCGACTGCTGCTGCCAGCGATAGGAACTCTATCACTCGTCCCATTTGCTATCGCCATACCATCAAATTTTTCCCCAGTGCGGCAGGGGTAGTGGTGCTACTAAAAGGACATTGAGTAACAGCACAATTCATATAGAATATGGCATACCGTTGTGAAAATTTTTTATGAATCATACCACCTAAATGCATTTGCGTACAATAGCTTAATATTGCCAGTTTGCATGTAGTCTGCTATTCAAACGTTTGTCAACGATATTCATGGTACCACAATGGTAACTTCACTTCATCACGTGGGAAGGTTTTCCCGCAGACAACGGCAACCTCTTCTCTCATATTAGCTATAGTGTGCTGCGAAATGTGATCAGCGAATGCGAGCTGAGAACTATGCTTTGTTTGCAAAGGCAGGCACGATTCGCTCATTCATTTCAGCTGCAGTACGTGCTCTGAAGCATAACATGGGGGCAATTTTCCGCTTGTTTAATAATGTATTGTTTTAATCCTAAATCTCGGTCTGTGTGCAGACATATTAGCTGCTAAGCAGCCAATATCATCAACAAGACTTATTTTACATCTTCGCCTTCTCACAATAATTCTAGTCGATTGTAAAAAGTAGTGGTTTTTGTTAGCTGAAGTGAGCAATTACTCCATTGCAACATTTATGTGTGGCACATGCCATTTCCTAGTTTGTGGATGATCAGTCATTGCGGATCGCGTCATAGACACACTAGTTGAGACCAGTGTAAACGAACGAAGACGAGATCAGTTTACTGGAGTGATGAAAGTTGCCCTAACTCAACCTGCCACGTGGCGGCCGCGTAGCGATTGCTGAGGGGCGCGCCTTCGTATTAGAATGCAGGAACACTTGCTGCTCTACAGGTTGTATTTTAGTAATTGTGACACACCGAGAAGGCAAGTCCAGTGAGCACACAGCTCCTCAAAAGAACCGATTATACACTTTACAGCAGCTCCACAAGTGGGGATGAGTGGGGAGTCCAACTGCTGTCTATGTTCCGCCTAAGCACATCATTCATTGGTGAAAAATGCAAAGATAAAATGCGCGCAACGGACCTTTGAATGCATTTGCTGCGCATCCACAAATAACACAAGTTAGGTAAAGAATGATTTAATGGCCACGTGATCGATGCGGCGTGCAAATCGGGATCGCAATTATGGATAAGAGGGGCATCTAGGGAGTCAGCAACACTTCATGTCAAATTTATACTAACACATTTCAAACAACATTCACGTTTGGTGTCAACCCTACCAGCATTACATTTAATGCCCTAATTGCTCCACTCGATTTCACGCGCCACACATGTGTGACATGCGGCAATTATCAGATTCTGATGGCTGGCAATGATGTTGCTATGCTCATAAGTGTTGCATAAGGCTGTGGCCTTGTTGAGCATATAATAATGCGTGGCGGAAAGGATTATGGCAATGGTCATGACCTTACGCCTATGAGTGTCATCCCTCTCTTCGATCATTTTATGCAGCCACGGCCCTCATAGCAAATGCTCTTTCTTGGGTTAGCACTTTGGATCCACCTGTTCTGGTACCTCTATCCCTAAGCATACTAAGCCTATATCAACTGGTATTGGCAGTGGATGTTGTGCTCCATTATTTGCTTGCCTTGAGGAACCCACAGACAATAGGCAGTTGGCTTCCTACATGAACTCACACGCATCTAGTTAATGCCTGCAGGCCAGGCAAACAGCAAAGATACCCTGGCAAGCATAAGTCCCACACTTCTCCAAGCACCGACAGCTCTTCAGCTGTTGTTCTTCCATGCATTAGACAACGCATAATGTCTAACACCTTGGCAATTGCATTTTGGCGCGACACCTACCTCCCTCCCTTACTTGACGATTTGTCAAAGACCAGGCGTTTTCGCAAGAAGCAGGTTTTCCTCTTTAGACTGAATGTTTCAGACTCCCAGGGCAGCGGATCCTGGCCACATGAACGCTTTTTGTTCTATCAGGTCCCTAAAGCCGAGTAATTTGCCAAAGTTGGCTTGGAAAAGTTGACTATCGTAAGCTCTAGGTGGAGTTGTACTACTTGATTATTTTTCCAAGGAGAGTGTATGTGCCAGCGTTCGGTCTAGATTTTATCTAAACTAATTAGCGTAACTGCCTCCTATGAATTACGGATTACCAAACCAATGCAGCTGTTTGAATAAAATGGAAAGTTGGAACAGGAATGGCTGCTCGATTCTTTCTCCGTTGACCTCTATCAGGTCGATTGAAAAGGGAAACGTGAGGTCGACTTCTGATCGCACTCGTGCCGCACTAAATGCACATTCGAATGCTGCTACGTTACACCCTACCATCTCTTCTGGGCATTTCTACTGCGTTAACTGCTAATGCCCCTGTATTCAGTGTACGACCAGATGGCTAGCAGTCCAAACACACCATCAACAAACGCATTTATTAGTCTTCGCCATTAGTACAAGTTCCTTCGCACCGTTGGTGCATTGAATATGTTCCAGGTTGTTAGCTCATGCGTGAGCGATGACAAAGCAATGCAAAGGGTCCAGATGCGTGTAGACTTGGCACTCGTTAACTGTTCGAGCATCGCTTCACTGTTTGATCACGAAAATCCTGCTGAGGCGATCGCTGGTGGCAACGTCAAGCCTCCATAATTCTCACCACATTTTCGGGTCTGGTGAAGCGCCTGGACTACACGTAGATGCTGCTTCGCAGGAACATTTGCCTCTCTTCAAGGGTTGGATTAAGTTTCAACGCGGGTTTGGCCAATTCACTCGGCATTTGGGCAAAACGCAAACTTCTGGTAAAGTTCAAATGGCAACATTGTTGTCAGGCCAACAGGTTATCACAACGATGACCAACCAAGCCGAACTTGAGAAGCGTGGTAGGGCTATACGAAACAAGTCCAAGGCATATTAGGACCACTGATTCCAACCGAAACACTCCAACTCGTATCGCATCTGCATGTAGGCTTAGCAGTTCTTAATTTCTACATTATATGAGGCATTTGTCCAGCCTTCAGGTACCTCTTGCGCTTTTCCTTCATGGCCATTCCTTTGTCACCTCTGTCTCAATGCACGAGATGTTCCGCATCTTGATGTAAACAAATCCGTTTGTAACCCTGACGCTGATTATTTGTCAGTAGTAGGCGAGGCTCATACTTGATAACTTCTGTACATAAAGTTACTCTTAGTTGTATTTTTCTCATAATACCAATTTATGCTAACATGCGTATGGCAACACTGAAGTCGCGCCCACTTCAATGCCGGAAGGTCAAGTCTCATAAAAATGAAGGCTAGTTAAAGGTGCCAATGCGTTCGTCCGTTCGTTCGGTCAGTCAGTCAGTCAGCAATGATGGACTTGTACTTTCATGTTTGGCAAGCAGCTGGTGAACCTGAATGGCTCAGTGAAGCTCGGTAACTTCAGATGGAACAAAAATTCTTGATTTTAGAGAAGACTTACATAAGGGAGATTTCACGTGTCTTCACGTACCCATGAGAGAAATGACCCATCTGTCGGCATTTGGCATTGTGTGATGAAATGCATTCGCTTTGCTGTATTTTGTTGCCTCCCAGCTGCCTATTTTATCCATTTGTTGGCACCACAGGTAGTGGTGGATGGCTACTAGCCGAATGTCAGAGCCGTTGTCTACTCATTCAAGATCCTTGCATTCGAGATTTTAAGGTACAAAGATGCGTTGTGGGAGGGTTCGCCAAATTTATTCAATTTGGGCCAAAGAGTACTAAAAAGAATTTTTTTTGCTTCAAAGCCGCTGAATCTTTTTCCTGCATAAATCATTCTAATCCTTCTCATTTTACGCTAAAACTGCAGACGTGCCCTTCTAAGTGCAGACGGTTCACTCGCCGCTATACTACAGCCATGTGTGTAAGACAAAATTTTAATGCATAATACAGTCCTGATGCAATGCACAGTCAAAGCAATAACAACCATTTGAGGAATTGCGCCAATAAATTTGGCTGTTCATCTTCGGCGCAGAAGTTCCACCCTGTTTTCTATGGAATAGCTTGCTGACACCCAATCCTACTTGTTGCTGTCCAACTCTCGCAATCGTATGATAAAGTTTGTTTGACTGATGTGGATTATAAAATGTCAAGCAAATGCGATGCTGCATTTTCTTTGAAATCTGTTTTGCGTTTCACTAACTTTTGCCGCTACTTATTACTTTTAGGTAGGGCCCCAAAGCCTACAGGCTTGGGTGGACAGGCAAATGCGTTTGAAATGTGCCTGCTTGTGCAATAGGAATGAAACAAAAAACAATTTTTCTCTAGCGCCAGCTTGCTTGCAAAAAAATTGGCCACAACCGACTGGTCGATTTGGGCAGGTGATTTCGTGGTTGGGATCCTACTGATCGCCCGAACAGAAGAGTGAGCAGTGGGAATTTATGTGGGTCTCTATGTAGTTGAAAGCCAGCTGGATGCGGTAGTTCAAATGTGAGCTGTGACACCAAACTGCAGCAGCGTATCGTCTGTACCTTCCGAGTGGTCATCAATGATGTGCGTCAGTGGCGAGGTGACGTGCAAGAAAAACCGACTTCTTAAGCATTTATGAAGTTACTCTCAAGAAGCGATCGTTTAAGTTTTTTTGTTTTAAAAATCTTTTTTAGCTTTAGAAACTTGGATGGCCTTGGTAATTACAGTTCTTGGTGCACAATCACATGTGCATTAAAGAAACAGGAAATTTTGCAGTCTAAATGGAAACCAATGGTGTCAATTCAAACAATTTCCAATATTTAGCATCCAATTACAAATGGGGAGAATGGAACATCTGGGTGCGCATACAGCCACATTCAATGGACACAACGGGTTCAACGTAGTGGCATTGCAGCAACATATCAGGGTCTGCTTTCTTTCCAAATAGTTAATCTACTTTAACGTACTCATTAGCACTCCTTCATCCATCCACCTTGGTGTCACAAATTCCACTCGCATGCTAATGCACACAGATGCACACAGGAAGACGTACGTGTACGGGAATGCCTCTTCTTCTTGAAGAGAAAATTATACGTACTCATACGCATATGGTGCACAGCACAAGATCAGCCTGGGTAGATCAGCCACCTCCTCACTGGCATGCACCTTCAAAAGTCTTCTTGATGACTAATGGCAAGGTGGACTGGATTTTTCGTTGCATCGTCGAGTCCTATAATCGCTGTAACTAATGGGCATGCATTCGCCGATTTAGGCACTGTGGCCTTATTTACTGCCATAGCCTTGATGACTGCATGAAATTTCGCACAAGGCTGTGTGCATTGCCCACTCACAATATCGTAGCTCATCATAGAAATGGAAGCCCTCACAAATTCAAGGGGTGAAGGCTGTTTGTTAACAGTAGGTGCACTCATTTGCTTCCTTAACACAATCGTTCATGCATCCAATAGTAAGTGAACTTATGGTGTGCGCATGAGTGCGCAACTTGGTTAATAGTTCAAAGGCTGATAGCCCATGAAATAGCATAAATTAACAGCGCAGATCAGAGTACACGTGCGCGGAGTGGGAACGCAAGTTACTTTTGAATACATTGATGTTCTTTCAACTCTACCTCACGTTGTTGGCAACTTGCATCACTCGTGGGGAATTTGCATTGACAATCGGTAAGACACCTTCTTATTTGCAAAACCAGTAAACCTGAGAAGAGTAGCAAGAGCTTCTTAGGAACTAACTGCAAGAATGTGCAAGAGATGAATCAGCTACTTTTACTCGCTTGTATATCAATGCATCACATCACATCACAATAAAATCAGCTTTGTATTGTCGATCCCCTATTTTTCCTTGTTATTATGCCTGGTATTCACCCCTCTTCGCGCTTCACCTCTTTATCTTCAGAGTGCCTTAAATAGGCATTAATTTTTGGCGAATAGGACTTTGCCCAGCTTCGTACCCATTTACATGGCACATGTGCCGAATAAACCAGCTCTGCAAAAGACCTCGCACACTTTCGTTTAACTCGATCGACTGCAATCGAAGCAATGCTGCTGTCAATGTGTCAAGTGAAGTTAATGCGATGAAATTAATTGAATTAAGTAACTTGCAGAGCAACAATATGTAGGGGTGTGTCATGAGAGATATTGGACGCCAAGCTGCTTGACAGACTTGCACTGAATTTATCAAGCATTATTTATGTCCCTCCTGTCAAATCATGGCCTTAGGCGATTTCCTCTTACCTTGCCACAGCAGCCTGTGCTTTTGAAGCAGTATAAATGATTAACTGCCTCAAGTTTATGTGGTTGTATTCATCCAAACGCATTCTCTTCTAGGCAAATTTTCTTTTGTGCTTTTTATGCTTTGTACGTTTTGTTGCACTATTTCATGGATGTCTTGACAAAGTTTAGGAACTCTAGATAACGAAAGTTGTGCATTTACGTTGCATGGGTTCGTGTAGCCAAAGGATTTCAGCATGATGCTTAACTCGTCACCAACTAAACAAAAGTCTACGGGGCTTTTTCTGCTCATTAACTCATAATCACCTTGTATGCACTTAACTGCCAGCATCCTTCCACCCCCCCAGTGCTTGACCAATTCACACCCAATCCTATTTAAGTGGGGACGAGTGGGTTACACTGGGACAGAAGTTTTAAGGTCTTCTTAACACTGATGACAAGCTGATGCCTTTCCGTTTGTGCAGAACATAGCGTTCCTGAGAACGTGCGACTTGAAGCAGTCGACCCTTACACAGTGCAAATGAAGTGGGATCCACCGGCTCAACCCTTCGGCGACATTATTGGCTACACCATCGGTTGGTATCTTGACAACAGGTGGCAGGGCGAAATTCACGTCTCCTCAGCCCAAAGCTACAACTTTACAAATTTGTTGCCAGAACAGACCCTTTCTGCCCATGTTAGAGTACTCACTCAAAAGGGACTTCTGTTGAAGCATAAATACACAAGTAACTTCAGTAAAATGCTGAGCGTGACGACACCACGTTCGAAAGGAAGTGAGTCCTTCCCTGACATTTCATCGCTTGATGTACTACTGTTTACAATTTACTAAATTTGAACGATGTAAAGCTATAAACAGAATAATTTTGCATGCGCGTTTTCCTTATCCCCTGCCATGAAATAGACTACAGATTTAAACAGATGTCCCGGTAAGGCAGTCCGGGCTGCCTCATCAGGTACAATTAGTTTTTACTGTAGAGAATATCTGTTATTGTGCATAGAAGAGAAATGAGGATCTGTAGCAAATGGATGGTCTGCAACAACTCCCGTAACGCATCTGCCTCCTCTGCTTTAGTCGCTGCAGGTCTACTTGCTCCCACGATCCTAGCCCTGGCGTCAATTCTCCTGTAAGTCCATGCAAATTGATATCCATTGCACCTGCTGCAAATTATGAAACGCAAGACTTATGTGCATTGAACTCGCTCTTCGCTTTATTCCAGGCTCCATTGATCCCGAGAACGGTCGAGTCAGCAATCATCCATCGTCGCTTGACATTGGGAGGCGAATCACCGCAACACTTTCACCATTAAAACGCAATACTTGACAATCCAGTCCATCTTCATCGGTACTTGGACAATTTTACTTCTGTAAGTAGCAAATTGGTTGCTTTGTTGATATACTGCTGCTTGCCGTTAAATGCAAGGATAGTCTTCGAATTCAGAGGACCAATTCTGTTCAAAGTCTTAAAAGTTTTCACCTATGGGGGTGCTCATACGAGTGTAGCAGGAATCGCTTCTAATGCATTTGTTGCTTCTGTTTAGCTAATTATTTCCTTAGCTGCAATTTGGGCACAATAGCAGTCGCATTAAGCCAAATGTCAAACAGCTACTGGTGGGTGCGCGTAGATGAATCGACTCAGCAGTCGAACGACATTGGAAACGCATTCAGAATCAGACCTACACCCGACGCGCAACTCGATCGGGCTGCTCTTCCTGAGCCCAAATCCATTAGTCGATCATTATGGTGGAAGTTAATTGGAACTGAGAACACGTTTTTTTATAAAAACCGCCATTGTTGCATTTGCTTCTTATTAACTTGACAAAATGTGGAAAATGTTTTCGTTTCCCAATGCGACCTTGGTATGAACCACTTCCCTTAGTAGCTCGCAAGATCTTTTTCTCTGACCCTTCTGCCATGCTAATTGCTGAGTTTTACATTTCAATACAAGTCTCATCATACCACATGACCTTAGTCAAGAAACTGAAGACACAAAAGAAAGGTGATAGCATTGGATGTGGTGTTTGGTGAGTGTGCTAGCAATCAAATGTTGCTGGAAACCAGCGATTTCACTTTGAGCAAATGATGCATAAATGTAGAGCACAAGCACCAAACATTAAAAATTTGCTTGAAATTGGATTGAGGCCTGAAGAGACCAAAGAAGTCAAGCCAAATTGAGGATCATTGTGAAAACATGGGGCGCCGGATAAAGGTGTAAACATTCAAATCGACGACTTTTAGACTTAATGAAAATAGAACCAATTAAAACTTGAAAAATTGGGTTATTACATTTTAGATACGCAAGTCGACTAATGCTCGAAAGAATTGCCAAATGTACAACAGAATAAGAGCAGTGTTAGGGAAAAGTGATGCTTGGCCATGGTCGGAAGTAGCAAACCATTCATTGGAAATATGTAGCTATTCGACCACAAACTGACATCCATTCGTTATCATGCTTTGCGGCTACGTATTGTCCGGTGGGTGAAATTCGCACCATGGAATCACTTGAATCATATGCATGCTTCATGCGCAGGTTTGTTTAAAGGTGTTTAAAGGTGTCCCGCTGTAACTCTACACTTTGTTTATGCGTTCAGCTGTACCACTCATTCAGTCCCTGAGCTCATAGCCTTTGAACAACGCAAACAGTAGGATACTTGTTCACTGCCCATTTTTCTACTTTTCTTTTCCCTACGTGAAGCATGGTGAGTTTGCAGTGGGACTTTGAATCTTTCATTTGGATTGCTGTAAGTAATGCTTTTCACAGAGATTTTAAAGAAGGAAATCAATCTTTTAGCATGTTTTGCTTTAGACATGGGCAGAAAAACCGGTTTGCGTTTAATTACAGGCATTGGAAGACGTTCTCTTTGGGCGTACCAGCATCAGAGTGCTATACACAGATTTCAGGAAGTGAGAAACATGTCTCGGTTGCTGTCGTTTAATAATCTTCAGAAAGCAATCAGTTCTGTCTGGTGATGCTGATGCGGACAAATAATTTAAAAAGTATCAAATCGTCAACAGTGAATTACTTTTTGCATCACAATTCAGTGGCTGAAATGGCTAAAATGCACGGTGGCTCACGTGCCACACATGAGGGAACCGTTAATTAAGCAGGCTCAGCAGTCCTTGAAGCACACTCAGGTCTTTGTACTTATCTAAGTGATTTCACTGGATCTGTGACCCCGCTAAAGTGGACTCAACCAAAACGGGTCTCATCAAGCAGGCTGCACATAAATGGACTTTGTCACGGTACCTTGTTCTGTAATAGTGCTTCTGGTAATAATACGCGCTAATTTCCCCTCCACGATGAAGAATGAGGCAGAGTCTCTTCCCACGTGTTGACTTATCTAGTCCACGCAAGTCGGTGGAGCCAATTCGTTAATTCGTTTTCCTTTTATCCAGTTTACGAATGGCAGAAGTGGTCACACATCACAGTTACTACTACTCCGCAAACTACTTAAAGCACGTTTGGAGGGGAAGAACTCCCTTGCTTTCTTTTCTTTCCATGAGCATGCAGCAGTTACGATCAATGGAAGAAGCATAATTGGGTGAGACTATTAGCAACGCCATTGGAAACGACGGAATGGCACTCGCCTAGTTTATTTGTGACTCAAATACCATCAATCATGCCGTGCTTTAAGGAAATCCGGCTTGGTGGGGTGACGGTATGGGCAAATTTGTGTGTTCTCACATAGTAACCTGGCAGATGTGTAGGGACATAAAAATGGACAGATATGAATGCTAAATAACGAACCGTATATTCTAAAGCAAACACCTGTAGCACCTAGGGCACCACGAACTGACATATTTCCTAAGTATTTAAAAGCCTTCTTTGGCCACCTCTTTTGACCAAAACACGGAGCATGAAAAGCGAAACATGCCAACAACTCCAGAAGGACTGATTTAAGTTCTACACTGCTCGTCAACATATTCCAGATGCAATCGCTACCACCTTCAAAACTGTTCCCATTGACCAAGGTAAAAGACAAAGCAGAGGATGGGTTGCTAAGGAATCTTGCTACTCCCACACACCCTCTTATTTCTAACACCAATGGGCACCCTTACTTGTCTTCCTCTCCCAGTCCTCCGCTCACGCCAGCCTCCTTCACCACCTCAGTGCTGCTTCGTGTCCTGCCCCGCTTGACACTTGCCTCGCTCGCTTCGCCACCTTGTTGTCATTCTTCGCACCATCACATTCCAAATGCCATCGGATAGTTTATTGCCTAATGTTTCTTCTAGTTGCGTTCATGTCAAAACGCCGAATGAATAAGAGAATATAGATATTCTTCTAGAGCAAAATACACGATGCGTTTTGCTGTGTGTGGTAGAAACGGTGAACAACTTTACGGCCTACTAATATTATCTTTAGTTGCTGTTGCATGTGTACTGTCCCTTGCTCTTCTTATTCCCTACCGATACTTTTAAGCACTAGTGAGTTAACGCGACTTGTTGCAGTACTAGTTTTGAGCCTCAGTGAATGTCATTTCTCATGCATAAATTAGCAGGTCGTTGTCAAAAACGTGCTTCCACCTCAGACATAACCATGATTCAAATTCATCATTCGAGGCAAAAATTTCACATATTTGAAAGCTTTGCAACGGTACGTGAACACGCAGAAGTAATTCCAAAAGTCATTCCACTTGATATTTAGCACTCACTTGCAACCTAATAGAAACCCTCTCCCACGAGGAAGCCCTAATCCACAGGGCTACCCCATTACGCTCACACTAAAAGTGAGGCACTCATGCATCCTCCCATTTGTTAATTCATACACCGATTAAAGTGTCACATCAGATGCAATGGAGGCGACCTGGTGAGGCCACATCTCCATAGACTTTGGCTGCCTTCAGGCAACACTCAACGGATGTGGCGGTTAACGACGCGAGTTTCTACCTCGTGTTGCACTCCGTGATCAGTTTCCACAGCATCAACAGAAGCAGTACCACTGCGCCAAGTTTTCGTCTCTACCATTTAATGGCCGTCGACCAAAGTCGGCATTAGAAGGCCAACCAATTGCGTTCAGGCGAATGAGAGAGCGGGTTGGATCCTATAGAGGTCCCAGATTGTTCGGAACGCGAACGCATCGTTCAACGATGCCGCCTTGCTAAACTTCAATTCGTATCTCAGTCCCGTGCAACGCCAAATTGTATCAACCCACTTTTCCGCTTTACCTCTTTCTTTATCCACCACTCACGTTAGCAGTCACCTTACCAAAGGGAGCAGAAATCTGGCACGAAATGTGAGAGATGAATGTTGAGAAGTGCATAGTTGATGCCAGTAGTTTTTGACTCACCTGTCGCATAACGCATTGCAAGATGCTTTGGTGACTGTCATGTGACGCGAGGCCGATATGTAAAGAAGATATCAGTAGCAGACTTCCTTATCTGCTAGCAGTTGCGCCAGTACATCACGGTCAACTCCACCGAGATGACAGTCCATTTTACCTACACTTTTGCAATAATTAACTAGCCATGATTAAAAAAGTTGGATTACCCATTTGTACTGCACTAACTGGCTACAACTCTCGACAGCCCATTCGGTTTACCCCCAAGTTCAAGCTGACACAACAGAGGAGACTAGACGCAGCCACTCAAACCCACGCACCGAACACATGACACCAACGAGTGGCAGAGCATTTTACTGATGGCTGTTCACGAGGGATGGTCACAATAGTGCCAGGTTGTCTTTATCTGCGAATAACTGAGCCATGTTGAAGCCGAAGATAAGGCAGTCAGAAACAGCGTTTGCCGCTTCTACACCATCGCGAATGCTCCGCAGTGTTGCCTCATGTCAGGCGTTTTATAGAAGCCGTCAGATCTAGATTGCACAAGGCAATAACGTATAGACCATAGTGCAAACGCAATCTGAGCTACTGCTAGCAACATTTCTCAGCTCAGCTAACCTCTTTTTCTACGAGGACAAAAGTCACATAGAGGAGCATTAAATATGCTGGAATAGCTTGCACAATTTGCCCTTCACTGCACACCTGACTATTTGAAACAGCACAGATATATCGCAATATTGGTGGGTGCGATTTTACAAACTGCGATTGCCTTTGTGATGACAAGTCTGATGTTGACGGACCTTGAGCAGGTTAATTGTAAAACCCACAGATTTGTAGCCACATTTTAAAGAACACTAAACTGATGTTGAGGAATAAAACTTCCCTTAAAACAGAAAGGGACTACATGTGGACTTGTTTTCCCATAAGATAGTGCATGCAAGTAATCGACTGAGGCGATGTGTCTAAGCCCATTGGTTTGGAATTCCAGCCATTGTAGCTCATCAAAGTACCATTACGAGGAAAAACCTAATAAATTTAAACAACCTAACACTTATTAAGGGAATGGGCTTTTTATACATTTGTTAGGTTTCGAGATCCGAATGATTGCGAAAAAAATTGGCTACAACAGCAAGGAGGTGAAACCAGTGAGTAGACATGTAAAGGTTTATAACATCTTTAGTCTGCTTTGAAAAATAAACTAATTGATCAGCACAAGTGGTGGGCTATCAAAACATGCACATGATGTCCTCACTAAATTTGCAACTTCACAGTCGTTGTGCAAATTTCCGTTGATAGAAATGGTGCTCAATCAGCAGGAGTTTCGCTGAGAACCGAGTCAATATTAGGATAATTTATCAACGACTTTGTTAATCAAAAAAATTTTTTAGGTTGGTTGGGGTACAACTACTATCAGAAAACGGCTGCAGCAAATGGCCAGCGAGCTCATGGTGAGATCCAACTAAGGAATCTTTGTAGGGTGACATCAAAGGTATTTCCTGCACGTTTGAAATAACTTAGTCTACCTAGGGAAGAGACCAGTTATCTGGTAGCAACGCAGGGACACAGGTTCGATACACTTTAATGGGAAAATGCGCAACGTATTAAAATTTTAGAAGCTTTTGTCAGTCAAAAATCGAGCTAGGTTTTTACAGTGAAAGCCCAACTTTCCAATCCAGCAGAGGGGTTATAAACATCACCCATCTTACGACAAAATTGCTCATAAACATTCACTCGTTGAACGTTATGGCTCGACACCCACGTGAGACATCAGGTGCAGTGAATAATGAATCGTGAGAACACTCACTACGATATTAATAGGAGATTAATTAGTACACCAAGACAGTGACACGAACCACAAGATCACGGCTTGGCTAATCAAGAAGGGCTAGCCAAAGGCAGGTGTGATTAACAGTTCAAGGTATGAAAAACGGGTAAGTATATTTAAATTACCCTTAAAAGGAAGGAGGAATCGAGGAATGCAGTGAACAATTTGATTCACAATGTGCAAGTGCTATTAAATGTGTATGTGGGCTTTAATAAAAAGCCACGTTTAATGGTAAAACTTGTAGACTTCGAGGATGACAAAGAAAAGTGGAGAATAGGTTGACAATGGGACAGAGGAGGTGAGCTGACATGGATCAGGGTGCCATGGTGGTTGGTTGTAGCAAATTAGACAAACAAGATGCGGTGGAAAGTGGTCACGTGTTACGCAAGCCTCATTATTGTGGAAGAAAGAGAGGATAAAAAGAGTGGAACCTGAGAGGGAATCAGAATAAAAGCGAGTTACGTCTCATCCCCCAATCTGAAGGCGTCGATGGTCCCTACGTGTCTCTCATGAGCCCCAACACCTAAGGGACAGGGTTAAGAGCATCATTGACCTTTAAGTCATTCCCGTGGGTTCTGAGAGGCAAACGAAGCGTTGCTGGGATGATGAAATGTGAAAAGGTCAGTGTTGTTTGCATGCTAGTGTAGAGAGAGGCATCTAGTCATGCCTAATCTAACCAAGCCTAATTCACCTTTGCCCTCTGCAGTGCGTCTCCAGTTGGTAAGCGACTGGAAGCACACAGTTCTGATCCTGTACGCCTGCTACTTATTTCATAACTACAACACGAATTATGAAGATGCATACGGATGAGCAAGGCATGAATTGGCATGAGATAAGCAACTCTTCCTAAATATAACTGCAGAACCGACAAATGTAGTTTGCTGTTGGGTGGTTCTGATTCTGCGCCTTCGGTAATGTTAGCTCCTAGCAAGAGAGGAGAGTTGGGGTGGCTCGACCCCTCCGGGACTAGCGATGAAAAATAGTTGCTCTGCTACAAGGGATGAAGAAGTGGGGTGATGTAGCCGAAAGAAGAGAATGGAAAGCAAATGTAAGAAAACCAAGTGCAAGTAAGTTCTAATGTCTGTACGGAATTCGCCATTTGATTTGGGACATGTTGTAGCACAATATTCCCTTGCTAGTTTCACAAATTCCCCACCAAACCAACTATTCATGTATTTTATCATTCACCCGCGTCTGCACAACCACTGTACAAAACGGCCAATCATTGTCAACTATAAATTATTAATAAACTAAAGCTAGGATGCTTACTACTGGCACACAGACCTCTCTAAATGGGCCTATCGAAAAGCACCACCACTTACATAAAATGGAAAAAGTTAAATAACTTAATGAACTAAAGAGAGGGAGTAATGTCAGGACTCACGCTTTGTTCCTACAAATTTTACTTTTGCCCTTTGCATTTTCCCATCGGCGATCCTGAAGCGGAGAAGAGGGACGGCGGAAACATTAGAGGGCACGGAGTGCTCGGACAAAATATGGTGAAGGAGGGGCGTATAGGGTGCCTGGATTGCGGAAAGGATACTAGTAAAGAGAATAGCGATGAACAGCATGTCTAGCCTCAATGTGAGAAAATTCTTCTTCATCGCATGTGTGGAATCGATCGGTGGCACGTGGTCTATTGCAGAGTCGTGTCTTTTGGTCAAGAGAATAATGGTGCCATATTAACTTCAATGTGAATGTGGCATCAGAATTTATTTGCTTTCGCACATTTTCATCTTGGCCTAACGCTCTCCACCGCTACCATCCGACATTGCATGGCACACTGTCAAGACATATCTTCCAGCTCCAAATGGACACGCTTATGGGGTCCGCAAGTTGGCTCTTCAGTGGGTAAGCAATGCTGAACACAGCGCCATTGATGGTGAAATAACCTTCATTGACGCATGGTCAGTTGAATTTGAGACGACTTTTTCAAGATGAAGCGCATGCAGATGCAACGAAGTGAAGAACTCGAGACGAAGGCCTCATCAGCGTACACCAAGAATCATTTTCTTGTACACAAATCAGGCCTACTAAAATTGGATTTCAGTAGACGCACTTCGACCTCGTGAGCAGGGGCAAAGCAGGTGTAGTCACCTCGATACAGAACTACTTGAACATTGCAAGAGTAAAAACGTGCGGATCAAAGTCATTAGCCTTGCCTTCTTTTCTCTTCCCGCTTCACGTAGGCTAAGGTTTTGCAAATACCCAGAGAGGCCTTTAAGGATTGACGTTAACGTGGTGCCCAGAGCCAATTATGAACGCATTCTAGAGCCTAACGGCATTACTTACCTTAGCCTATTTGGCTATAAGCATTTGCAGTTATGCTTTGAATACCCTGTCGCTCATTGTAGAAGCAAATTTAATAGAGGCAGTGAATAGGCGAGACTGTGTCCACCCAATGCTGGGCACTCCTTGACATTGAGACACTTATCGCACGTGCCTACACGTCTGCATCTTACCGGCCACGGCAACCCACCAGTCGGTAAACATTTATCAACCATAAAATTCGGTCTATAATACAAATCATGTGGATGGCGTTAAGATGGTTTAAGTATTGAGTGTTCAAATAAACGCACTTCAGTCACTTCGCAACTTATTGAAGGTCCAGAGTGGTGGGGTAACATCTCCTTTTGTAGGACAGTGATCTCTTAAATCATTTACAAACCAGCTGTTGCCCTCTTGAGCCTTGAAAATGATGGATCAACCCTCATTGTGGTGAGCGATGCAGAATTAAGCTTCAAAACTACCATAATCATAATGTTAATCGTTGCAATGTTTCAGGGTTGGGATCCCAAAGTTCGGCTTTGTGTGTTGGTCATAGGAGTCACAAATCAACAATTTGCGAGGTCGGCTTCATTCATTTCAAGTGCACAATGGCTTAGAATTGCCAGTGTGCATGTCGGCTGCTATTCAGCTGTTACGTGGTGCCCAGAGCCAATTATGAACGCATTCTAGAGCTTTACGGCATTACTTACCTTAGCCTATTTGGCTATAAGCATTTGCAGTTATGCTTTGAATACCCTGTCGCTCATTGTAGAAGCAAATTTAATAGAGGCAGTGAATAGGCGAGACTGTGTCCACCCAATGCTGGGCACTCCTTGACATTGAGACACTTATCGCACGTGCCTACACGTCTGCATCTTACCGGACACGGCAACCCACCAGTCGGTAAACATTCATCAACCATAAAATTCGGTCCATAAACCAAATCATGTGGATGGTGCCAAGGTGGTTCAAGTATTTATTGTTCAAATAAACGCACTTCAGTCACTTCACAACTTATTGAAGGTCCAGAGTGGTGGGGTAACATCTCCTTTTGTAGGACAGTGATCTCTTAAATCATTTACAAACCAGCTGTTGCCCTCTTGAGCCTTGAAAATGATGGATCAACCCTCATTGTGGTGAGCGATGCAGGATTAAGCTTCACTACTACCATAATCATAATGTTAATCGTTGCAGTGTTTCAGAGTTGGGATTCCAAAGTTCGGCTTTGTGTGTTGGTCATAGGAGTCACAAATCAACAATTTGCGAGGTCGGCTTCATTCATTTCAAGTGCACAATGGCTTGGAATTGCCAGTGTGCATGTCGGCTGCTATTCAGCTGTTCATCTACGAAATTTGTGGCACCACAATGCTAACTTCAATTCATCACGTCAGAAGTTGTTCTCCTCCCATATTAGCTGTGTCCTGCCGCATAGAAGAAACGCTCATTGGGACAATGGATGCATTTGCAGTGCCTTTAGTTATTTCCATCGCTGTGCTTTTTTTGACAAAGAAGTTGTGTGAATCACGTCAGTCCTTACAAAACCCTTTCAAGGCCTCTCTCAAGTTCGTGTATTAGTAGCCGAGCATGCTGGACCACTTATAAGAAGCTGTGGGGTATTTTGAGGAAATCGAGGCACTCCAAACATACAACATGCCAAAGCATTTGGCCTTCTTGTTAATGGTCTTTACAGCTACCGTCGGTTATGCAAATAGATACGGTCACAGTGATATGCGATGCCACATATTAATTTGAGTGGTAGTGCTTTCAAATGGGCCAATTTATAGGGGTTTGTGTGCCAATAGTAAGCATCCCAGCTTTAAATTGTTAATAATTTACAGTTGATAGTGGTTCAACAATTATTACAGCGGTGACGCAAATGTAGAGAGACAATCGAATTTACGAATAGCTGGTTCGATGGAGGAATTTACTGAACTAAGAAAGTAGGATTGTGCTACAACATGTTCCAAATCAAATCACAAAATTCCGCGTGTCACACAAATATGACTTCCGAAATCGAGAGGGATGACACTGGCACTAGATATTGCGGTCAGGGCAATTCAAAAAACTTGCCAAAAGTAACAGAAAACACCATTTCATCTCCATGAGGAAAGCCAACACTCTGTGGGTTCCTGCTGGGTGCAAAGATGCCTAGCACACATCAGTGGAGTGATCCGCTTACTCCAACCGTAACCTTGCTATTGGCTCGGCACTATGGACGTACTAAATTATGCAGGAGATCTAAAGGTAGCTAATTTAACAAGTGTATCCATGCTTGTATCGAACGTGGAGGTCGAATGAGATCGTGGGATGGACATATTGATAGAGAGTTGGAAGGTCGGCTGCGATAGTGGCGTTTAGAGGACATGCTCGATATGTCTTGCCTCCCCCACTTTGGTGAGGCCTTCGTGTGACTACCGAGTGGCTTAGGTCCCACGGATCTGGACGAAGTGTAGAGGCTAGACTGAATTCTTCACCCGAAGTCTGCAAGTATATCAGTTTGCCTTATTCAAGACCCGCGATTCGCACGTCACGTCATTCACGTGGCCAGTTGGTCAATCTCAATAGCTTCCGTAGAGTTCATGACTGGTTCCTTTAAGGCACAAAGGAGCTAAATGCCTATCAGTGCCGTCTTATAGTTGCTTCACTAAGGTAAACTGCTACCGGTGGAGAAACAGGTTGTCCCGCCTTTGAATACGACTTTGTGCCTCAAAGCGCGACCGCTCCACGGCCACCACACCGCGGGCTGGATTCAGGCAACTGCCAGCAGTTCAAAAAGCTAATCGCGTCTGCACCTACCCCGCAAATAACGATTTGTGCATCTGTAACACAATCAGCATGGCCGATGGGGCTTGCCAAATAAATGACACGTGTCACGTATGTGTGACGCAAGGGAGTAATGTCCATCTCAGGTGACAACAACCACTAATTGCAAAAATAAAATTAAAAGATTAAAAAGTAAAATTATCATCTCACTGTCTACTGGTGACATTTGGCACTCAAGAGCTAATGTGCTTGCAAATGTTGATCTGCCTTGACCGCAGAAAGAAACATATCTACCTCCATGAACCTGCATAATAGAGTGCTTGCAAAGTTTTATTGGCGATAACAATACCTTTAAATCAAAAAGCCTAAACAAGCGTTTATAAGATTGACATTTTGAATGCTGGAGATATCGGTTCTCTTGCACGTCATCCCGCAACTGAAGCACATCAGAAATGACCACTCGGAAGGCAAAGACGATCTGCTGCTGCAGTTTGGTGTCACAGCTCAAATTTAAACTGCCGCATTTAGGTAGCTTTCAACTGCTTAGGGACTCACTGAAACTCCCACTACATTGGCTTCTGTTCAGGCGGCCATAGGATCTTGACCATGCAACGTCGCATTTGCTTGTTATTTTACGATCCACACCAGTCCCACAAATTTTATCAAAACATTGCAGGTGTTGGACAACAACAAGTAGGGTTGGGTGTCAGCAGTTCAATTCCACACAAAATAGAGTGGAACTTCTGCGTCGAGGATGAACCGCCAAATTTCTTGGCGCATTTCCTCAAATGACAGTTATTGTTTTGATGGTGCGTCACATCGGGATTGTACGATGCAATAAACTTTAGTCTCATATGCATGGCTGTAGTATCGCAGCGAGGGAGCCGTCCGCACTTAGAAAGGGACTTCTGCAATTCAGTGCAAAATGAAAAAACTTAGAATAAACTAACCAGAAAAAGGACTTTACGGTATAGAAGTAAATAAAGTCCATCTTACTGCTTTAAAGAGCAAATTGAGTAAATTTAACAAACCCTTTTACCACGCATCCCTGCACCTTAGAATCTCGAGCACAGGGATCTTGGCTGACCAGACAACGGCTCTGACATCCGGCTAGTTGCCGCCCATTAATACCTGTGGTGCTAACCAAAGAAATCAAAGCAGCCGATAGACGGTAAAGACAGCAAAACGAATGCATTTCATCACGCAATGCTAAATGTGGACAGATAAGTCTTTTCTCTGATGGGCACGTAAAGACCCACGTAATCCCACCTTCCATATAGCCTTCATCTAAATCAGGGATTTTTGTTTCATCTACTTAAGTGTACTTTACTGAGCCATTTATGTCAACCAACACGTTTGCCACAAAAAAGAGCACAAGTTCATTATTTTTGTCAGATTGACTGACTGACTGACTGACCGACCGAACGAGTGCATTCGCACCATTAACTAGCCTCCACTTTCCATGAGATGTGCGCCTCCGGTATAGAATTGGACACAATTTTAGTGTTGCTAAACGCATCTCAGTGTGAAAAAAGTACAATGGGAAAACTATAAATAAAACAGCTTAATGGAACAGAAGATATAAAATGTAAGAATCACCCACTACTGACAAATAATCAGCGGCAGTGCTACACACCGTCGCCTTTTGCTTTTAAGCCGTCGCAACAGCTCGTTATACCAGTGGTGAGATGGTAAAGCAGCTTCGGCTGCGGATTTTATGGATTGGCTGGTAAAAATAAGGAAAAGATTGCAGGCTGGGATGAGTCAGGGTCACTTGAAGTAAAATGGATTGCGTGAGAGTCATGCTCGTGGCCTAATCAGAAAAGTCTGTTTTATCTGATCAAATGGATGACATTCTGTTTCCATACGAGGGGTAATAATAAGCAAAGAATGCAGATAAGGCCAGAAGGAAAACTCTACGCCATCAGGTATCTTATTCCTCAAACCCATGGCGTAACCTACCACTTGCCCTGTCGTGAGGGAAGGTATGGTGTGCAGGGCAAAGAGAAGGCGAGAAAGGACGAGAGAGCAATGCTGCAAGTGAGCTTGATGAAGCAGAGCTGGCATTCCTAAGAAGCCTTGAGTTAGTCTCATGGAGTACTCTTGGCCATGAACTCGATGGTTATCAAGGCCCCATCGTCAGGCCCATCAAAGCATTTGCTTAGGAAGAGCACAATGCGCGGTGAGAGAGGTCAGAGCACAGTTTCTCACAACGGCTAATGCAACAGCAGCATCGAAACTGTTGACCACAAGCAATAATTTTGTGCCGAACTTATTATTCTCTTTGCCTTTTTGCACACTCACTCTAGGCAGCCGATGGCTTTGAGCATGCATTCACCCCGCAACTTAACTACTGCAGTCGGGCACTTTATGCTCTGGAAGGGCAAGGATAAGCAGCGACAAGTCGTTGTGGCAAAAAGTCGTTTTTGAAGGTGCTAGTTTGCAGACGCAAGGAGCTATTCGAATCTGAAAAGATCAGGACACTGAATGGCTTACATGTTTTGTAGTTGGGAAAGCAGGCGCTGAAGTATTTGAGTGGTAGACGGAAGGTCACTTCCAAAAAGGTTTAAGTTGTGCGAGGAGTGGCCTGTACTGGTAAGAACTGTGCCTGACACTTTCTTACTACTTAACAAAACACTTCAAGAGGTCACAATGGAATGGATTATTTCTCCGTTTTATTTCCATTTTGCCCTCTTGACGACTCTTGCTAAGCCCGAAGACGCGCAACTAGCAAATGGCATGCATCGTTCTCCTCCCTCTCTTTTCCCGTTATCAGCCACACCGCATGAACAACGAGCTGCGGCATCACACCTTCATTACTGGATAATCATTCTTCTCGGTATAGCCAAGGTAATGAAAGTGAAGTAGAACCACAGCAAGAAAGTGGGTAGGAGCAGTGAGTAGTAAGATATTTGTCCACTGTACATCTCAAATTCAAGTGCATTAAGATGGATCTAGAAACATTATTATCCCTATAAGAATAGTTCTTTAATGTTCTCTACCCTGATAACGGAATTCATTTGTGGTTGTTGAACAAATTTGTTCGCTCACAGATGCTGAAATTCCCATGTCACTTCCGCCTGGTGCATGACAAATCGGCAAGGAAGGAAAGGAAGTAGGTGTCGATCCAAAAGGCAATTGCTTTAATGTTGGCAGCATGCGTTGGCTGATGCTTGGAAGGGCAACAGATGGAGAGCTGTCGGTGTTTGGAGAAGTGTGGGACTTATACTTGCCAGAATATCTTTGCTGTTTGGCTGGCCCGCAGGTATTGACTGAAATGCGTGTGAGTTCATGTGGGAAGCTAACCGCCTATTGTCTGTGGGTTCCACAGGGCAAGCTAATAAAGGAGCACCGCATCCACTGCCATTGCCATTTAATATAGGTTTCGCATGCCTAAGAGTCCAGATCTCAGAACAGGTAGATCCAAGGCGCAAACCCAAGTAAAAGCATTTGCTATGAGGGCTGTGGCTGCATAAAATGATTGTAGCGAGGCATGCCACATATAAGCATAAGGTCATAAGCGTCGCCATAATCCTTTCCGAGACACATTACTATGTAGTCAAAAAGATCATAGCCTTATGTGAAGCTATTGATCAGGGCAGCATCATTGCCAGCCATCAGAATCTGATAAATGCCGCATGTCACACATGTGTGACGCGTAAAATCGAGTGGGTCAATCAGAGCATTAAATGTGATGCTGGTGGGTATGAAGCGAATGGCGGATTTCGGTTATGACACGTTTAAAAAATATAACGTGAAACGCAAGAATTGGGGTCTCTTCTTCCTTGCCTAAACTCCACAACTCAATGAGGTATTGCTAATCCCATAGATGCCTATCATATCCCAATAGAGTGGTCGGCTTCCTCCATCTACCACTCCTTCATCGACCTTGCACCTCTTTCCATTTGACAAACGGGAGACTAAGAGGCTGGGAAGGATCGTTAACTCGGCAGATTGATGGACGTTTTGTAGGTCGGCTGTGATAGACGCTTTGCGGGAAGGCTGTGATAAGGGCTTTTGGATAATATACCCAGGATATCTTGCCCCTCCCGCTTTCAGCAAGGCCATTTTCTGGCCTTTGAATGCTTCAAATTTACTGTTTCTAAAGATTTTTACAGCACAGAATGAGTCCTTTACCTTTGGGGCCAGGATTTTATCAGTCGATGCTAATTACAGCTCCTTATTCGCATGCCGCCACACTCACGCGGCTATTTGTTCACTACTTCTTCCAATTGTGAACCCATGGAGACGCAAGAGGAGTGTTCAAAAGCTTTTTACCACATGTCATGCGTCAAATTTACTTATTTAATCACGGGTGTGCTGATGGGGAAAGTAGATGGCGGTGCGACCTCCCAACCACCGCCGTTCTTTCAACCACTCTCTCCGTAGAGCAGCTGCAAAGAACACGAGCGGTTCTTCTGAGACATAGAACCAACCACCACCGTTCCTTTCAACCACTCTCTCCGTAGAGCAGCTGCAAAGTTCAAGAGCGGTTTTTCTGGGACATAGAGAAGTTGGAGAGTACTAACCTCGTCTTCAAGTTGTGCCTTTTAGGAAAAAATATACAATCAGCAGTGAGTTAGGTGATCTAGCACTCGAATGCGAAGTTGTGACTCCCAGTGACCATTCCACACCCGGTCAACCGCATGATGCGTTCAGGTTACTGCCATCAGTCCAATAAAATGATTACGTCTTCATTTTCTTACATTGGTTTAAACCTATACATCTCCAGCATGTTCCAGCACAATCGATCATCCCTGGCTAATAAATGAACAGTGTCACACATACTTGACGCAATGGAGTAAGTGCGAAAAATGAATTTAAGAATCTTTTGCACACGTTTTAAAATGCTTTATTTTACCAGCCGATGATGTGTAGACGCAGGAAATGGACTGCATTTCAACCTCTACCTTCTCCATATGTAGAGTTTGTGACCGGTATCTTTGAGGTAAAGAAGAGCTGAGTACTCACTGGGCTCGTCTTCTAGTTGTGCCATAGGCATTAGAATACCACCTGCAAAGAAACAAGTGATCTCGCATTTAAATACGAAGCTGTGCCTACCAGTAACCGCTCCATGGCCGCCACATTGCAGGTTGGGTTAGTGTAAATGCCTAAAGTTTATAAAACTGATCAAGTGTTTTTTGTCTATGTTGATCTCCTTTAATTGGTCCATGCGTGAGAAATGATGCGTGTTACACATATGTGACGCGACTGTCCATCTTGAGTGTCAACAATTGCTGCTTCTCATAATCGACCATTACTATTGTTAGTAGGGCGGCGTGGGCTAACACTGATGTCTCGACAAGGTAAACTCGGATTTTGTAGAGCTTCAGCCACTGTAACACCTGAACTGCCTCTCCTCACATTTCGATGCACTTACTAGCAACTAACTTCACATAGACAGCACATTTGAGTTGTTCAAATGAAATTGCACAGCTGAATTAATAACATTGGACTTTGTTGGAGTATTTCCAGTGCGTCATGGTTCGTCCATTACCTAGCCTTAAATGTCTACATTGTCCAGAATAAAGGGAAGGATGCAATTGCGTGTGCGTCGATATGTATTCTGGGCCAGATGGACCTCTCAAAAGAAAGTTGTGTTGTCTACTGAATGAAACTAAAGACCCCATCGAAATGAAAGACCTTGACATTTGCCCTTGAATGGGAAATAAACAATGACTGTCAATGCGCTATAAAATAAAGATATGCACAAAGGACTACGGAGTCTTCCTACACATTTTGCTTAGCGAATTGGCCACTAGCTGCTTTCATGTTATTTGTCTATTGAGGAAACAGGTAGATGCATTCATCGTCAACAGCCTGTTTGACGAAGCCAGCAAGCAATCAGTGTATGCAGCCTTTGCTTTCATTACATCTACACAGGCCATCTGCTTGTTTTTAGTGGCCCAATCTCCAGCCGTCAGTTAGCATGGCATTCTTTCATTCTTCCCTCTCTCCTCATGCTTATTTACACACTTCTTACCATTGTTTTATGCCAGGCAGTGGACCCAATCGGGAAGAATCGAAAAGGAAAAATTGGGAAGAGAGAACTTTTAGCTACCTGCGTTGCGACGCATACACACTTCTGCACTAGGATGGCAGTGACAACACCGAACACCATTAATGTAGAATCCAGCCCTGGAAGAAAGTAAATAAACGTTATTCTTCCCAACTATAGGCGAGCAGCAACATTCTTCCCCACCACCTTCTTCCCCCGCACCAATAGTGCCCTTAGCATCATCACCACCATTGCCCCATTTAGGTTAACGGTGGTGACGAAGGCATTTGCCACCACATCCTTACAGATTGCACACACAACCTACCCTCACGAACAAAGGAACATACCCACTGCAACTTGCACATGCTGTGCAGCGCATCAATAGTTGAGTGTCCCTTCAGTTAAGCATCTAACACATAAACGGACAGCACGGTAAAAATGCGGTTATATCAAATTATCGGTGTAGGCGTGCAAAATCAGTGACCCACAAATACTGTTCACATAAGCAAATGAAACGAAACCATCTAAATTCTAATATGCAGTGTCTTAAACAAAGTAGAGCGAGTCGTGCTTCTTGAAAATAGGTGTAGACATTAGAAGTTAGGCAAGTTGAGTACACAAGCGTTGACGTGTGGATGCCTGAGCAAATGTAGATAGTTTATGCACGTGATGGAATGGGCTAGTCCGCTTTCAGATCCATCTTTAATGAGCATGAGACTAAACTCCTCATTCTTGAATTCAATAAGCTGCGAGCTAGTAAAGCAACTGAATAAGGGTATAATTTACCAGTGGTTTTTGGACCTTGAGCGAAGAAGAGAGTTCGCTTCTCTCACATGGAAAATTGATGACAGGTGTCCCATAAGGCCATCTGCTTGTTTTTAGTGGCCCAATCTCCAGCCGTCAGTTAGCATGGCATTCTTTCATTCTTCCCTCTCTCCTCATGCTTATTTACACACTTCTTACCATTGTTTTATGCCAGGCAGTAGACCCAATCAGGAAGAATCGAAAAGGAAAAATTGGGAAGAAAGAACTTTTAGCTACCTGCGTTGCGACGCATACACACTTCTGCACTAGGATGGCAGTGACAACACCGAACACCATTAATGTAGAATCCAGCCCTGGAAGAAAGTAAATAAACGTTATTCTTCCCAACTATAGGCGAGCAGCAACATTCTTCCCCACCACCTTCTTCCCCCGCACCAATAGTGCCCTTAGCATCATCACCACCATTGCCCCATTTAGGTTAACGGTGGTGACGAAGGCATTTGCCACCACATCCTTACAGATTGCACACACAACCTACCCTCACGAACAAAGGAACATACCCACTGCAACTTGCACATGCTGTGCAGCGCATCAATAGTTGAGTGTCCCTTCAGTTAAGCATCTAACACATAAACGGACAGCACGGTAAAAATGCGGTTATATCAAATTATCGGTGTAGGCGTGCAAAATCAGTGACCCACAAATACTGTTCACATAAGCAAATGAAACGAAACCATCTAAATTCTAATATGCAGTGTCTTAAACAAAGTAGAGCGAGTCGTGCTTCTTGAAAATAGGTGTAGACATTAGAAGTTAGGCAAGTTGAGTACACAAGCGTTGACGTGTGGATGCCTGAGCAAATGTAGATAGTTTATGCACGTGATGGAATGGGCTAGTCCGCTTTCAGATCCATCTTTAATGAGCATGAGACTAAACTCCTCATTCTTGAATTCAATAAGCTGCGAGCTAGTAAAGCAACTGAATAAGGGTATAATTTACCAGTGGTTTTTGGACCTTGAGCGAAGAAGAGAGTTCGCTTCTCTCACATGGAAAATTGATGACAGGTGTCCCATTAAGCGATTTGCGCTCACTGTGGCTTCTTGTCTAAGAGGTGCGCACAAGCATACGTTTCAGATGCTCTCCGTTTGGCTGATCTACGCATGTATTGAATTAACATCGCCGCCTCTCACAAATCAGGCGAGTTGAGATTGGCCTACGAGTTTTGATGATTTCTACCCAACTGGTGAACATAAGCACCTAGTTGGACAGCGTGCTTCAGGCATTCGGTTTTAGAATGGTATTTTGGCGTCCAGCCTTATTCCAGTCTGCTCCTAGACTGTCATGTGTAATATCACTATTTAGCATCCACGAGTGTCCCAGTAATGCGCTTTCGTCCATCCGCACTCGCTAGCCTTTGCCAGCTTCGTCGGCAAAAATGCGATGGCATAGCCATTATGTCGTTGCTTCATTGTAGACCAGATGAAATACAGGAGGCTTGAGACACTTCAAGAAGCGCACAAGCATACGTTTCAGATGCTCTCCGTTTGGCTGATCTACGCATGTATTGAATTAACATCGCCGCCTCTCACAAATCAGGCGAGTTGAGATTGGCCTACGAGTTTTGATGATTTCTACCCAACTGGTGAACATAAGCACCTAGTTGGACAGCGTGCTTCAGGCATTCGGTTTTAGAATGGTATTTTGGCGTCCAGCCTTATTCCAGTCTGCTCCTAGACTGTCATGTGTAATATCACTATTTAGCATCCACGAGTGTCCCAGTAATGCGCTTTCGTCCATCCGCACTCGCTAGCCTTTGCCAGCTTCGTCGGCAAAAATGCGATGGCATAGCCATTATGTCGTTGCTTCATTGTAGACCAGATGAAATACAGGAGGCTTGAGACACTTCAAGATTCTTCCAAACAATCCTCTGCTGTGTTTACTCACACAAATAAAGGGATAAATGAGCATATTACGTTTCAATTGTTCTATACTTGATTCATCAGCATGGGTAAGCTGCGTAAATTTCCTGTATTTTCCTGACGATCCCTTTTAGTTTCTCAGACCTTTGCTCGGCTATCTTCAGCAGTCTTTCTGCAATAACAAATGCTATTGCTGCAGTACTGACTATGGGTCAATTAGATACTAAAAATGCTGTTCTCATGCGTTCTCGCTTGCCTCGGTGTTTTATTCGTCATTTCGAGGGAGTGCTAGTTTGCTACACAGAGTTCCACAGGCGAGATAAAAGCGAGCAATATCTTATGGTAAATCAAATGGAAACTATCACCCATAAATTACAATGAATCTGTAACCATTGAAAGCAATTTGTCCCAAGCATTTATGCAAGAGACTTGGTTTTGACTGCGCATTTAAAATAAGGAAAACTGTATTCACGATGTTTAAAAAAGAGTGCTTTGATCTATGGTTTGCATCATTGTAATCCAAAATTTGCTCTTAGTTAGAAGAGAAGTGGGGTCCAGCTTTACTGCATTCAATATTACCTCTTTCAAAAGGGCAAACGTTGCATTGCATAAAAGGATGGAAGTCAAGACAGGGTGATGGGGTTGGGATAAAGAGTGCAGGAGAAGAGAGGAGGGATGAAACGCGTGGATGGCATGGAAGGCGAGAGATTGATAGGGGAGTAAACGCCAGTGGTAGCACGGAGTGGCAACTCCGGACCTCCGTCACGCCGCGAGGTAATGCTACGTCGTTGCGGGTTATCTCGCGTCCTGGTGATGATCATGGTACACGTCGTGCAGCTGACACCTTTGTTGCTCTTTACATGTCCACAGTTGTCTTCCTTCACCACGCATTTGTGTCATTGCACACAGTGGAATGGCTTCGCATCTCACCCCATTTTACTCCCGTTCACTGCCTAGAATATTTTGCGTGTGCTACTGGATGGCGTCGGGTGATATGAGGGGAAGTGGTGGTGGTGATGGTGGTGGTGGTAGAAGTGAACTTAATGGCCGTGGTGGTGTTGCCGTCGGCGGTTGGCGGCTCAGGGTTATATTGGCATTAGTTTAGTTGGAATGATGATGTTTACAATGCATTGACTAATGCACAGACAAATGCGTCAGGCATTGCGATTAGCGCGGATGCTTGGGCTTTGAGAATAAAAGGAGTGCAGATTGCGTGAGGCTGTAAGAATTGGAAAAAGTGCGTAGAATTTGAATGTCATATGTGTGCGAACGTCGCCAGATAAATGTGAGAAAGGCAGGAAGGATGTAGGGAGGATAAATGGATGCGTGAATGGGTGGAGAAGGAAGTGATAGTGTGAGGGAACGACAAAGGATGGAGGCATGGGAGGAGAAATAAAGGGTGAAAGGGTGAAGTTTAGCAGAGAGATAAGATAAAGTGACGAAGGCTGACTGCGATTGGACAAGAGAGTGTGGAAGAAGAGATGTGTGATGCAATTTGTAGTTGGTATGGCTGCGATTAACGAAAGAAAAGGAGATGGCGGTAAAAGAGGCGTCAATGAAGGACATTGCAAGTCAGGAGAACTTGATAGTGCAGTTTTGTGAACGAAGGTTCTCTAAATCGAATTTCTTTGGATTCGCCAGTTACTAAGATAGCCTGCGCTTTAAATCGACTACATGTAGTCATGCTATGCATGATCCTGAATTTCATTTATCAAGCTTGCTACTTTTCCTTGCTGTGGAAGTTCTAAGTGCTCAAGTGAAGCGAAAGTTAATGACAACGTTAGTCTTAACGAACATCGGTATTATTTTAAAAGCAAAACCTGACTTCGCGTCACCGAGTTGGTAAAATAGGGATGGCGTACTGAGTTGATTTTTTAGAAGCATGCTTTAAATGGGCCCAGGGAATGATTAAAGGCGAGGATAAATATGCTGTGCTCGTAGAATATGTAACAAGGTAGAAAGGTGTAAAGGTAAAGAAAGAGGGAGGCCAGCTGAACATAATCATGGATAATTTAACAAAGCTTAGCACAAAATATTGCGTCTCCATGTTTGTGCTTGTGAACTGGGGATGATACGTATTGCTGCCATCCAAATGCCTCAAAGCAAGCAACGTCTTTGTCGGTGACTTACAGTGAACTATTGACTTTGTGGATCCTCATGAGAGCAGCCTCATATCTTAGAAGAGTAATGAAGGTAGCCGATAGGCCATCCTCATTCCTGCTCTCCTCTGCATTTACTTCCTCCCAGTAATCAGGCTCTGCACGGGACAGAGCACTGGTGTGGCGTAGGAAAGGGGAGACTGACTAGATGTAGGTCACAGTAGAGCCATCATGGCCGCACGCGGACTGCATGGAGTAGCGTATTCGCCCACCCCGCATGACTCACCAAACTAGTGGCAGCGACGCCAGCGCTGGTGCAATTCGTGCATTCTCCTTCTCGCCTATTTCTAAAGGTAGTTGTCCTCGCTCATTCTCTTATCTTGCAGAATCTGGGACTATCCTAGTAGCGGCATTGAACTTGCAAGTGTAAGGGTAGCTTTGCTGCGCATTTTTCTTGCAACTCCACCCTCCTTTAGGAACGCAGTATTCCATGGGTAATTTTGACCTGACTGTTAGGCACTGGTTGTTTCTACCAGTTCACGCGTCGCTGCCTCTTCTGCTATTGCTTCTTTGGTGCCTCTAAGCATGCCTCCGTTATAGAGCCTAAGTTGTTTCAATGCTCCTCCGTCCATCCAGCAAAATAGCTATAACCTCTGTTTTCCCTAAAAATAAGTTTTTTTCTTAGCCAAACTAACGGTGCCATCAGATCCTTTTTAATCACGGCGGTGGTATTGAGAAGAAATGCAACTTCTGTCCACGTATCTTTGCCCAATAGACGTGTTGATTAGGCATTGAAGTCGCTTAAGCCTTCGAATTGCTATTTCTTCAGTCAAGCGCCATTTATTTTGTGGCTTTAAAAAACAACAAAATATCTACAAACGTGAGGAAGGGCTAAAAGGCTGCAAACAAGCTCTAGTGGCTTATTGTTGCGGGGCGGACGGGCGTTTCGGCAGTGTAAACTCACTACAACATCTTTGGCATAGGGCTAAGGAATTACGTCGACAATGATATTGTCAGCCAGTGCCTAGGATTGCAATGTGTGCGAGCATGAAGAGTGAGTAGAGCATTCCCTATTGCCGAATGCTTCTTTGTAACTAAGGAAACGGCTGCACGAATTTGCACCTGGGAAGGGGCAAAACTCAATAAAGGTTAGCCGAGATTCTTTCGAGACTCCGCCTTTTGGCAAGCCTACATTGTCACCCCAAAGAAGTAGTCCTAGAGCTCACCTGAAACCATGAACGTTAGCAAAATGCATTGCAAAGGCTTAATTCTAATGTGAAAACAGTGTTTAGTGTTGGTGCAATTTATGCTGATAATGTTGGATAGTGGAACCATCTTTTTACAAGAGGTCAATGAGGGGGAGAAAACAAGGCGAAGTTGCACAGAAATTTGGGACTGCAGGTTGGGCATCAGCTAAGCAACCTGATGGAGGGAATGGAAGGTACTTCATTACAGCACCTGTAAGTGGTTTCGTGGGTCACTTTACGCTAGTAATGGACACAAATCAGAATAGTACGTACTCATCGTCGCTGACTACCTTAGCAACTCTTCATCAGTGAAACAATAAAGTGTTCCTTAAAAAAGATTTGCGTGAGCTAAGGCTCTACTCACCTAAAGTCTATGCAATTTACTGCCTTACTTGGAATTAAGCGCACAGTGTGAAAACTGTGCAGAGCTTCAAGACTGCTAAATGACCTCCGATGATGCGTTGACAATGCAAGCGGCAGTGAAGAAGAATTGCAAAAGGGAAAATGGCTTGCAATCAATGCCTGATTCTTCAAAGCACTACCATCAATTTAGTGGCTGGATCTGTCTACAGCACAACCGGCCGTCACAAAAGCTTAAGAGGCAGAAATTGATTGTTCACAGCGCAGCTGCTTCCCAATTGTCAGTGATAGATATGCGCTTGGTTATCTCTGTTTTGCAATGCTAAAGCACGTGGTCCCATCAGGCAGAAGTTGGGGGAGTTCTGTCAACTTTTTAGGTGAAACCCTCCGTTTCCCAGCTTCTTTGTATTTGGTGGGAAATTAGATGTCTCTTAAATTATGGTGACACAAGTCTGCGTGCTTGCTGATCTGATGTGCAAGAAAGTAATCGCCAAACAGAGTACCTTGTTGTGGCTCTTTTGTTTTGTTCCTCAGCCTTAACCCTGATGACCGTTCTTAAGCTCCTTGCTCAGAGTTGTGGAGCCGCAATTTGTTCCACTTCGTCAACCTCACGCAGTACTCCAAAGCTAAAATCGAGAGATGCATTCACCCTTAAATGAATTGCATGTAATAACAAATAAAAGGCCGCATGAGTGCCTCGCTTTTAGTGTGAGTGGAATAGGTTGGCCATATGGGTGAGGGCTTCTATGAGTGATGGCTTCTATGGGTTGAGAGTGAGTGCTCAATACCAAGTGGATTCACTTCTGATAAGCGGCAAAATGCAGCTTTAGAAAGGAATGTAGTTATGGGAAAGGAGCTAGTAGTGTTGCAATGAGGTCATCGCTTACTGCGACATGGCTCAATAGTGGATATAAGTGCAGAGACCTTTGCCATCACCACCATCATGCAGATTAACCGATGCAAGTAAATAATGCTCCTCACTTTGCCTGTTCAGCCCACTCATTGTTGATGTTTCGCGAATTGGCCGCTTCAAGTATGCATTCAGCACAATAAAATTCAGCCATAAGATCTCGTAAAAAATCACTACCTTCGCCTCTATTTTCCAACATAAGATGCTCAGCACATGAATGCAGGCAAGACAAGGAAGTGACTGCCTTGTTATAAGCAGTCTGCTGGTTGTGAGTGAGTATTTTCGCACCAATCTGGAACGCTTCCTGGCAACCCAACGTTTAAAAGTCATTTAGGCAAGCTAGTGATCGAATACATTCCATGTCGCAAATCAAACTTGTACTCCCTGTTTCACGCGATTCGCGCATCCTGTGTGTGACATCCTACCCAAGGATACACCCAATGCATATTAATGCTAAAGTCAGTGCTAGAAACCGTCCAAACATTTCCTATAAAGTAGTGTCTGTGGTTGTATGTTCGTCTGCACTGGTTCCAGACAAGTGCCCACCAATGCAGTGATACTATCAATTTCTACTGTCTAAAAGATGTGAGTTAGCACAGTGGTGAGATTTGCGCATGCGAGTCCTTTCTCCCGCCAGTGGGGCCAAAGACGACCGGTTCTGAGTCTGAGGCACTCGGTCCAACTTATTTGTGGTGACTGATTGGCCACAAACTTTGAGTGGTTATCAGCACACCTGATAGCGCATTGGAAAAAACTCAGTAGGAACGCAATTCCTCGAGCATTCAATGAAGTGCATAGAAACGCACGTCTGCGATATCACAATTGTTTAGTAATTGGGTTCGGTAAAAGCCTGCTCTTAGGAACCTGCTGCTAACAAACTGGAAGTACGCTGTAGAGAAACGCTTGGTCTTTTATCAACCAATGTCTGGTGACACAAAATAAATGTTAACTAAGTGCTATAATTGGAAGGAAAGTGTACTTTGGGACTCCATTTATGCACTTCTTTAGAGATGCAGATTAAGGAAAGGAAGCGAGACTGAAAAATGCGGAGTAACTTGATCCCGGTATAAAAACATACATGCTTAGTTCTTGAGCCAAAAATGTGGAATAGGCTTCTGCCATCCAAAAAGATTTCCCCACAGCTGTGCCAAATTCTGTCTTGACTCACGAAACCAGCACGCCAGAAAGGGTATGCCAGGCGCACCAGTTGATTTGTTCTACTAATTTTCTCACCAATATCACGCCTTTCGATGTCTCATCTTAAATTATGGTGACACAAGTCTGCGTGCTTGCTGATCTGATGTGCAAGAAAGTAATCGCCAAACAGAGTACCTTGTTGTGGCTCTTTTGTTTTGTTCCTCAGCCTTAACCCTGATGACCGTTCTTAAGCTCCTTGCTCAGAGTTGTGGAGCCGCAGTTTGTTCCACTTCGTCAACCTCACGCAGTACTCCAAAGCTAAAATCGAGAGATGCATTCACCCTTAAATGAATTGCATGTAATAACAAATAAAAGGCCGCATGAGTGCCTCGCTTTTAGTGTGAGTGAAATAGGTTGGCCATATGGGTGAGGGCTTCTATGAGAGATGGCTTCTATAGGTTGAGAGTGAGTGCTAAATACCAAGTGGATTGACTCCTGATAAGCGGCAAAATGCAGCTTTAGAAAGGAATGTAGTTATGGGAAAGGAGCTAGTAGTGTTGCAATGAGGTCATCGCTTACTGAGACATAGCTCAATAGTGGATATAAGTGCAGAGACCTTTGCCATCACCACCATCATGCAGATTAACCGATGCAAGTAAATAATGCTCCTCACTTTGCCTGTTCAGCCCACTCATTGTTGATGTTTCGCGAATTGGCCGCTTCAAGTATGCATTCAGCACAATAAAATTCAGCCATAAGATCTCGTAAAAAATCACTACCTTCGCCTCTATTTTCCAACATAAGATGCTCAGCACATGAATGCAGGCAAGACAAGGAAGTGACTGCCTTGTTATAAGCAGTCTGCTGGTTGTGAGTGAGTATTTTCGCACCAATCTGGAACGCTTCCTGGCAACCCAACGTTTAAAAGTCATTTAGGCAAGCTAGTGATCGAATACATTCCATGTCGCAAATCAAACTTGTACTCCCTGTTTCACGCGATTCGCGCATCCTGTGTGTGACATCCTACCCAAGGATACACCCAATGCATATTAATGCTAAAGTCAGTGCTAGAAACCGTCCAAACATTTCCTATAAAGTAGTGTCTGTGGTTGTATGTTCGTCTGCACTGGTTCCAGACAAGTGCCCACCAATGCAGTGATACTATCAATTTCTACTGTCTAAAAGATGTGAGTTAGCACAGTGGTGAGATTTGCGCATGCGAGTCCTTTCTCCCGCCAGTGGGGCCAAAGACGACCGGTTCTGAGTCTGAGGCACTCGGTCCAACTTATTTGTGGTGACTGATTGGCCACAAACTTTGAGTGGTTATCAGCACACCTGATAGCGCATTGGAAAAAACTCAGTAGGAACGCAATTCCTCGAGCATTCAATGTAGTGCACAGAAACACACGTCTGCGAAATCACAAGTGTATAGTAATTGGGTTCGGTAAAAGCCTGCTCTTAGGAACATGTTGCTAACAAACTGGAAGTACGCTGTAGAGAAACGCTTGGTCTTTTATCGACCAATGTCTGGTGACACAAAATAAATGTTATCTAAGTGCTATAATTGGAAGGAAGTGTACTTTGGGACTCCATTTATGCACTTCTTTAGAGATGCAGATTAAGGAAAGGAAGCGAGACTGAAAAATGCGGAGTAACTTGATCCCGGTATAAAAACATACATGCTTAGTTCTTGAGCCAAAAATGTGGAATAGGCTTCTGCCATCCAAAAAGATTTCCCCACAGCTGTGCCAAATTCTGTCTTGACTCACGAAACCAGCACGCCAGAAAGGGTATGCCAGGCGCACCAGTTGATTTGTTCTACTAATTTTCTCACCAATATCACGCCTTTCGATGTCTCCTCGATCAATGCACAGGCACAGCAGGGCCCGACTACCGTTAAACTTGAGATTAAAGAACAATGATTTGTGTCGCCCAGTCAAGCATGGTTTTGCAAAGAAGTCATTGCCAAACCCAGTTATGATAGTGATGCTCATTACGATTACCACATCATGGCACATCGGTACAGCTCTAGCGGTAGGTCGTTGAACTCAAGGCTAGTACATGTGCATTTCGCTCGCAACGCCAGCTTACACCACGTAAGCTTGCGGTCGTTCCCATTTTCGGCCGCAAATTACTGCGCTAATGAGGCTCCGGTGGTGATGCGTCATGTGCCCACCACATCCCACTCTGCGTTGTGCTCGCAGCAAATGGCTCCGCATTTTGCAAAGTGCAATAACTGCTGTAATATTGCGTCCGACAGCGGCTACTGCCACTATGATAAGCAAACAATTGAGAGCAGAATCGTGTACGCACTTGAAGTCAAATTTGTTCCGCATTTGCACGCCATCAGCTGCTATGTCTCGCAATGCTTGCTACTGGCGAGGAACGAGTAGCATGAGGTAACAAATTAAAATTGTAGGCGCTTTTGAATTGGCATCGGAATGTGGGCTGATAAATAGCACCGATTATTGATTAGCACCATGTTTGCCGCATAAAATAACCTTGTTTTCGTGTCGGCCAACTACGTTCATTATGATTTAGACTGACTGGTAGGGCGATGTTGAGGATAGCTATAACTGGAAACCATTGTCGTGACGGTGTTCGTGAGCTTCTTGGAAGACATAGTCTAGGGTTACCATTCCTCAGTACCCATTTAATCCATCTTTGCATGTAGGCCGTGAACAGTGGGAGTGATCTTTTGTTTGAGCTTCATGTGGCTATAAAGTGTTGAGCCATAGGTGATGACTATGCGAGCAAGTGCGTTGACGCTTCGCAGTCCTTCGTCATTTCCGTTCTACGTGGATCAAATTAACATAAGCAAGCAAGTGTGGTATAGTTGGCTAGATCACTGAGTACCCTCAATTGCTTGACGCTCCTGCTCCAGCACCAGCATGGCGCAGTGCCCAGGGCATAACTGCATCATCACCCAGTCCACGGCCTCTGATAAGGCGATATCGGTAGCCATGAAGACAACCTCCTTGTCTCTAGATCAGGACAACGTGGAGAGAAGTATGTTTGAGTAGTAACTGTTTATTGGGTATTGCAAAATGAAAAGTAGTGACATTAGCTTGCAATGTAGCAATGTCTTGTGGCACTGCAGAAGGAGACATGGCTCGATCGAGTTAACCAAGCCATTTGCATGAGGCGACTCAGCATGGTCACCTGTAGGGGCGAGTGAGAGGCACAGACCGGCTGATGAGAGTAAGAGGCGTACAGCATAGACTGTAATGGTAACCAACTGGTGCTAGCAGACAGATTAGTGTTCAGCCTTCACAGTGCAGTGGAAAGTCTCCGTGCAGCCAGCTAAGGCATACCTGCAGGGAAAGAAAATGCTAATGGCCAGTTTCTCTATAGCCAGGCTGTGGATGTCTACTAGACATGAAGGCAAGTGGACATGCGAATTCGCCATCACATGATTGTGAATGCGCAACAATGCTGTACACTTGAGAGATGTTGTAACAATGAGACTGGCCACCAACCGCTATGGTGACACAGGATCTGTTAATCAACCTTCAATTGAAAAAGAATAGCATTTTGAGTACAACAGCTTTTGGGAAAGGATTGCCAACAGTATTCAAGTTGACACTAACAGGTTTGTCTGAGCTCATTGTTTTGAACGTTTAGCCACTGTAGCGCATCAAAGCAACATCGCGGGGAGAAGCCCGGTAACTGTGGGAGTAAACTAACATGTAATAAGGAGGTGGTGCAACCGTAGTGCTAAGAAGTTAATGCGTTTGTTAGGTTTTGAGATCCAAATGAGGGCGAAACGAAATTGATTACATTCGTAAGTAGGCAAAACCAGTGAGTAGGCAAGTAAAGGTGCACAAAATTTTTAGTCAAATTTAAAAGGTAAATTAATGAACAGAGTCGGTGGGCTGGCAAAATAAGCCCATGCTGTCTTCACTAATATTGCAACGTCACGGTCGTTGTGCCAATTCCTGTTGATCGAAATGGTGAGCAATCAGCAAGTGTTTCGCTGGGAATCGAGTCCAGATTGGGATAATTTATCAACAACCTTGTCGGTCGAAAAATATTCCACACTGATTGTGGTGCAGCTACCATCAGGAAACGGCTTCAGCAAATGGTGAGCACACTCATGGTGGGATCCAGCTTAGGAATCTTTGTAGGATGGTAACAAAAATGTTTTTCACACGCTTGAATTAACCCAAACCACCTTGAGGGAAAACCAGTTATTTGGTAGTAACTCAGGAACACGAGTTCGCTACACTTTTACTCTTACGGTAGGATTGCCCAAAACATACCACACGGAAATGATATATGACAGGTTACATCAAGTAAAACTTAATTATTTAAGGTTTTGTAAACGAATTCATTGTGTTGATAGTACCTTACCGAGATATCGGTGGCAAGTAGGGCAGGAGGAGAGTTCGGTGCGGCAAATGACACGGATGATGTGACCACATTGACACCGCAAAGTTGGAGGCGGTGCAAAATTCCATGCAAGCAGGACACTCGAAAAGGCTGATGAGGTCCATGGAGTTGGCAGGAGTCGGAGGATCTAGTCATGCCCTATCCAACCGAGCCCAGTTCACCCTAGTCCTCTGTATTGCGTCTCCAGTTGGTAAGCGACTGGAAGCATAGAGTTTTGGTCCTGTACGTCTGCTACTTAACTCATAACCACAAAACGAATTATGAAGATGCATAACTTTGATTAAGGCATGAATGTGGCAAGTAGACAGGCGACTCACCCCAAACATAACTACGGAACCTACAACTGTAGGTTGTCTGTGGGTGTTTCAGATTCTGCGCCTTCGATAGTGCTTGCTCCCAACTGGAGAGGATGGGTTGGAGGTGGCTCGACCTCTCCGACGAAAATGCTAATGGCCAGTTTCTCTATAGCCAGGCTGTGGATGTCTACTAGACATGAAGGCAAGTGGACATGCGAATTCGCCATCACATGATTGTGAATGCGCAACAATGCTGTACACTTGAGAGATGTTGTAACAATGAGACTGGCCACCAACCGCTATGGTGACACAGGATCTGTTAATCAACCTTCAATTGAAAAAGAATAGCATTTTGAGTACAACAGCTTTTGGGAAAGGATTGCCTACAGTATTCAAGTTGACACTAACAGGTTTGTCTGAGCTCATTGTTTTGAACGTTTAGCCACTGTAGCGCATCAAAGCAACATCGCGGGGAGAAGCCCGGTAACTGTGGGAGTAAACTAACATGTAATAAGGAGGTGGTGCAACCGTAGTGCTAAGAAGTTAATGCGTTTGTTAGGTTTTGAGATCCAAATGAGGGCGAAACGAAATTGATTACATTCGTAAGTAGGCAAAACCAGTGAGTAGGCAAGTAAAGGTGCACAAAATTTTTAGTCAAATTTAAAAGGTAAATTAATGAACAGAGTCGGTGGGCTGGCAAAATAAGCCCATGCTGTCTTCACTAATATTGCAACGTCACGGTCGTTGTGCCAATTCCTGTTGATCGAAATGGTGAGCAATCAGCAAGTGTTTCGCTGGGAATCGAGTCCAGATTGGGATAATTTATCAACAACCTTGTCGGTCGAAAAATATTCCACACTGATTGTGGTGCAGCTACCATCAGGAAACGGCTTCAGCAAATGGTGAGCACACTCATGGTGGGATCCAGCTTAGGAATCTTTGTAGGATGGTAACAAAAATGTTTTTCACACGCTTGAATTAACCCAAACCACCTTGAGGGAAAACCAGTTATTTGGTAGTAACTCAGGAACACGAGTTCGCTACACTTTTACTCTTACGGTAGGATTGCCCAAAACATACCACACGGAAATGATATATGACAGGTTACATCAAGTAAAACTTAATTATTTAAGGTTTTGTAAACGAATTCATTGTGTTGATAGTACCTTACCGAGATATCGGTGGCAAGTAGGGCAGGAGGAGAGTTCGGTGCGGCAAATGACACGGATGATGTGACCACATTGACACCGCAAAGTTGGAGGCGGTGCAAAATTCCATGCAAGCAGGACACTCGAAAAGGCTGATGAGGTCCATGGAGTTGGCAGGAGTCGGAGGATCTAGTCATGCCCTATCCAACCGAGCCCAGTTCACCCTAGTCCTCTGTATTGCGTCTCCAGTTGGTAAGCGACTGGAAGCATAGAGTTTTGGTCCTGTACGTCTGCTACTTAACTCATAACCACAAAACGAATTATGAAGATGCATAACTTTGATTAAGGCATGAATGTGGCAAGTAGACAGGCGACTCACCCCAAACATAACTACGGAACCTACAACTGTAGGTTGTCTGTGGGTGTTTCAGATTCTGCGCCTTCGATAGTGCTTGCTCCCAACTGGAGAGGATGGGTTGGAGGTGGCTCGACCTCTCCGACGACATCAAAGAAAAGCAGTTGCTCTGCTGCAAGGGATAAAGGAGTGGGGTGAGGTGGCCGAAAAGAAGGGAATGGAAATTGAAGAAATCAGTAGGAAAGCGAATGCAAGAAGACAAAATAATGCAAAATCCGACGCCTGTGCGGAGTTTGTGATTTGATTTTGGACAGGTTGCAACAATACTACCTCCCTAGTTTCATAGCTTCCTCCATCAAATCAGCTATTCATACATCCGATTATTAACCTACGTTTGCGCTACCACTGTAAATATTACCGAAATATTGTTAGGTACAAATTATAAATCACCTAAGGATGAGATGCTTCCTACTGGCACACTTCTGGTTTGGTAATCCTATCATTTAATAGTGATGGTCTGCATGACTGAAAGCCCATCCTTTATTCGAAAACCAATGGTAGCAACTAGGGAACGTTTTTATGCGACGCCAAAGGGGCAATCGTGTGGCCAGTAGACAGATGTAACATTGGGCAAAGACAAAAGACAATGGGATGCTACAATGCTTCCTGTAGAATGAACATCGCTTTTCATTAGCTACTCCAATGGCTGCTGCAGTCTGACAGGTTCAATGTGAGCGGTTCTGAGTCCCATTTATCACCCTGAATTTGACTTACAATCCTATTTACTCTTTTTAGGCAAGTGAGATGTTAATTGGCAAAATGTGTCTAGGCATGGACTGCAGTCGAAGTTTGCTGCATAAGAGTCAGATTATCTGCTTATATAAGCAATAAGCCCAGTAATTACCTTTAAATTATAAACGGTGGCTGCAATTAGTGCGCTTCGTGGTTAAAAGCAGTCTCCTATGGAAGCCTTTGTGTACTTCCCCTTATGAGGAAGAAATCTACAGTCACCCTAAGATCTGATCTTGTGCGAAAACGGCAATCATAAAGAAAGCGAAGGAATAAATTGTTTATGAAACAAGAAGAATGAAAGTAAAATAAGAGTGAGGGATCATCTTACGCCTCTCGGTCCTGCCCACTACCTCCATAATTTCATGAGTCAATGAACTGGCAATAATGCCGAGACTAAAACTCACTGTGAAATGACGTTATTATTTTCCATCAAATGCAGCAACGAAGAATATTTTGAGGCACAGTGACATGGTTCAAGTCTACACTGTGGAAGGTTAGCTTCTTTACGCATTGAGCTCAAAAAATAATCACTAGTACTGGAAGGCATCCATAACCGGTGTTGTAAAACTGGCGATTTTTCGATACACAACTCACACCATTGAACAAGTCTTATTAGAAGACTCAAAACTTACGCTCTGCTTAGATAGTAGCCGAAATCCACCTAAAATACAGATCATTTGTATTCAGAGGTTGAACCGCAGTTTCCTAAATATTAGTTGAAGAGATGGCTTTTTCCGAACACAATTGCTTGGTGGGAGAGTGGGCCACTTGCCAATGTAATCTCTCCCATCCATTCACCATACTTCAAACCCGAAACGAACAGGTCCTTTCAGAACTAGCTAATGAATGAACACTACTAAAACAATTCAATAGTGAGTTGTATGAGGGCTCCCAGAAAGTGGCACTTTCACATGCATAATGCGGAGTTCAACTAGGTTATACCATGGGTGCATCAAGAAGGTTGGAACGAAGAATAAATTTGGAATCTTTTCTATTTATCCAAAGCAAAGATGTTGCGAATAAAAAGGAATTGCAGATGTCTGTCCAACCTCATTTTACATTGTTTATTTGAGGCCTGGAATTCGGTCAAAAGCATTTTGCACATTCAGTTGAGTTACCGAATCCACTGGTCGTCTCGCTTTCGGCGCAAAGCAACTAGTTGATGTCAACCCGACCCAGATAATGCTGCGACATGTCGAATTAGCTCTAAGTGGAGCGAAAGCTTACACTAGTCAAAGTGTTCCTTTCATGCGTCCCTACTCCCTTTCCGCCTTGTGATTGTTTGGTCCTTCATTTCGGCGTTCCCACTGCTGCTGACCAGTCAGCTAAAACACATATATTTATGTGTCCAACTTTGGTTTCTTGCAAATCTTAGCCTTAAATCAGCAAATTATTTATTGAGTTTGCAAAAAACTCACCAAAATTTGCGACTTTCGTTGACACAAGAGGGTTTCCTCTCAATCTAGCAGAACGCTTTGCGTTTAACGACTGCGAACTTGAAAAACGAATGCAAAATATCAATAGCAATTGTAAAACACACCTGATAGGCAAGCAGTGTCAACTAAAATTAAGGTGGGGAGAACATAAAAAGGAGAGATGAGGGGCATTGTGAACGGCGCTCACTCCCATAAACTGGCAGGTTTCAAATGTGCGCATTCTGAGTGGACACATGTGTGCACGATTTTAGAAGTCACCACTGAGGCCACAGGAAGACTGGGTGAAAGGCAACATTGCATTCCTTGTTGATGCACTTGTTCTGTAGGTGATGGCTGCTCTGTAAAATCACTCCAAACTAAGCTCTAAGCAGCATATGCCTCATTCAATGATTTCAGCTGTGTCATAACGTGCATTCGGCGCGAAGTCTTGGAGCCGGCGTGTCTGCAAGGATAGATCGACAACTTTGTTTCCTTTCAAATGAAGACGATACCCTAGATCTGTGAGCAAATAAGACAAAGCATTCCTCATTTGCTATGGAGAGAAGGATTTTAAAAGCGAGTCAAGGTAAACATGCCTGCGGTAGTTAATCAACAGAAAATCGGCCATTCCCTAAGGGATGGAAGCATAGTTTGTAGCAATAGCTGTAATAAGTTTCACTAGAAACCAAATGGGGTCTAACGCGTGTCGAAACGAGTTAGAAGATTTTGCAAAAGCTTTGAATTTTAACACTTTCCTTTAGTGCGCAATGCCAATAACCATTGCATCACTATCGGGTAGCTGCTTGAGGCAACCAGGCGGCCACAATGCAACTTCTGCCTGTCGTTCCTCCAGAGTAGCTGCTTCACTGATTGCAGTACCAACTCGGAACGAATGTGACTCCTTTACTGGCTGCAATACCACCCTCGCCAAGTCCGGCCACACGTTTTGCATATTCTGCCACTGACTATGCTAAACGAGGCTACAGCATTCACCAAACAGATGTTCGTTTCATCCAACTACAGGGTCTACATTGCTTTGGAAACTGTTGGCCACTCGTCAAATGGTTTAGTTTTGATTACCGCAAAACTTTCGAAATCCACCGATAAATTTATCTAGTTGAAACCGAAGTTCATGATTGCTCAAGCCAGAATACAAGATGTCTTACATCTTGGATCACTGCAGAAGTTGGCTGCGCAATCCAAGTCTACTTCCAATTCACGCCCCTTTCCTAGACTTGGCCCTGTCTGTGCCACTGAGCCATTTACCACCTTCGATTTGCACAATCTTGGTTGGTCTCTGCACCTTGTTCACGATAGTTGCAGTCAGTGGACCTCGTTTCCGTGTGCGAAGGCCTCACATTCGGCACAGACCAGACAAGCGAATCACGAAAATGAGCACATGTTGTAGATGAAGTCTGAGGCTGCGATAAATGTGATAAGCGAGGCTCAACTATTGACTGAATTATCAATTGCGCCTCTTTTACCCAAGTGCTTTGCACGGACTTGTGAACTACTGCACTTTGCTGGGATAACATATCCCAACCCTGTGTGTTATTTAGGGCTCTAGCCTAGAAATGTATGCATCCCACTGTTTCGCTTATTTATATCCGTTCAAAGCAACATTATTTGTTCCAGCCGCATGATTGCTAACAGCACCATCGCTTTCAACCTATTTGTCTGAAGAAGATGATGACGAAGGCCAGGTAAATGGTGAGGAGTTGTGTGGAGGCCAAACTTGTCGGCTAATCACATTGGCCAATCGCATTGCATTTGGCGCAATCACTACGCCCTAACATCCAATTGCTCACCCCGTCCAACTACTCACTTCCTTATGGAGAGAGTCGCCTTCTCTACAGCAGGCGCATTGGTCTGGTTCGTGGTCGATATTACTCCTACCTGATTGGAAAGTAAGGCAGCCTTGTCATGGAAGCTGTTGGATGATGGGGCAGGAACTTCGCCTCAATTATTTTCTGCACCTGCACACCATTTTATTGTTCCTGACTGCTTTGCATCTATTTAACTCCCACCAACACCACCATCGCCTTCACCGACCCGTGCTGACTTCTGAGGGGGTGCAAACAAGTGTTAATGCGACCACAAATCAAGCCTCCTAGATTGGAAAATCAGCCACAAAAGAGCGCGGACTATTTGACCCACGGCAATTTTGGCAAGGTTCGCCCACAAGTGACTGCATAAACGACCTTTCCAATTTAGTTAATCCAGGCAGAGGAGTGAGCTCCTGCTTGCAGAACGGTCACCTGAAGTAACAAGCACTTTCACCTCCATAATTTGGGCGTCCAGCCACCCAGTAGTCAGTAACAACTGAAGCCATTTTTATGATGTATTTTGCAAATACGCTGACCAGATTATAACGAATTGGTTATTTAAAAACAAAATAACGAGCTCATCCACTGCATAAGAGAGCAGCTACAGTCCGCTCACTAGTCCAAGGTATCTGATGGGTTGGAAAATTCAGCAGGCTGACTTCGGGCAAGTGCAGTGGCTTGATGGATTCAAAACGGCTGAGTTCGCATCTCAATATTTGCATTGAGTGCTTGTACTTTGTCACACCTTTGTGACACCAAACTCAAGGCTCTCCATCACCGCGTAAACGGGTAGCCAGAATGTCGAGTACATCAAAATGGGTGAAACAAAGCCAAAGGAGAAGACTCTGGTAAACTGCGCTCATTGGAAAGGCAAAAGGCTACATGAGGAAGTGGCCGCTTTGATGTGTGTGGATGATGCTTTGAAATGGAGTCTACCTGGATATCCAGTCGGGATGATGTCGATGGCACTGTCATTCCAGCCCTCCACTCCTTCTCCAAAGCCCAATGAAATGCCAGCTCAGCGCGGTGAAGACGTCAGTTCTGTTCTGTTACCTAGACGGATTCCCATGGCATGACGCGAAATAACTCATGCAGTCCATGCCAGCTCCATTTACAAGTACCATGCAAACACATCTAAGAAACCACTTTCTCATGTAAGCGTTTCGTCGTTCCATAGGACACAGTTTACTAAAATCATTTCCTTTGGCTCCACCGTAGCACCTGAACTGCCTCTCCTCACATGTTGGTACACTCAGATCCGTCTGTAGTGCCCATCCAACCCCATGTTTGAATTCTGACAACCGCTGTCACAATGGGGGCGAAATGCCTTCCTGTGGTATGAGGGACCCTACAAGTCAGTGCGGCGCAGAGTAGAGAGGTAGGGTAGAGAAAAACGGTAGCCTATGCCTATTTAGGCGAAGAATACTCGTAAGCGATGAGAGCTACTACGAGGTCAAATACCCATCCAAATCGTAATCAAAGAGTAGAGATGACAAATACACTGTCACTTCGCCGTCATCATCGCTGCAGTTGGCGCCGCCGCGAGCAGACAGACACATGCCACTGCAGAGTTGAACATCCACATTGATCACCACATCATCCACTGACGCTGGTGGTACTCTAGCCAATTCTTTGCACTGCCGCATTCGTAGTATGCATTCGTTGAAATAAATTTTCACCTCAGTTGAGACGAGAAGCGGATCTTGTTTGGGAATCGTCGTCATCTCTCATGAAGGAAGAAATGCATCCTCTGAAGCACCACGATCCTCACTGGTGTGTGCACCGTTCTTCCAATCACCAGCGATGGAGAACGCCATCCACCTGCAGGAGTGGGAGTGGATAAAACAGACAATTCATGACAGCAATATCAGCAGCAGTGTGTAAGCCGATTTAACACGTCGGCTAACTTGCTATGCATATACCTCACCATGCAGCACTCAGTGCTGAGCGAGATTCGTTCAGCGAACACGTATCTCACCACAGAACCGTCATCATTTGCCTTCGAGGGAGAAGGGTACTCGCTCAGCCTAACTGTCACTTCGCCGTCATCATCGCTGCAGTTGGCGCCGCCGCGAGCAGACAGACACATGCCACTGCAGAGTTGAACATCCACATTGATCACCACATCATCCACTGACGCTGGTGGTACTCTAGCCAATTCTTTGCACTGCCGCATTCGTAGTATGCATTCGTTGAAATAAATTTTCACCTCAGTTGAGACGAGAAGCGGATCTTGTTTGGGAATCGTCGTCATCTCTCATGAAGGAAGAAATGCATCCTCTGAAGCACCACGATCCTCACTGGTGTGTGCACCGTTCTTCCAATCACCAGCGATGGAGAACGCCATCCACCTGCAGGAGTGGGAGTGGATAAAACAGACAATTCATGACAGCAATATCAGCAGCAGTGTGTAAGCCGATTTAACACGTCGGCTAACTTGCTATGCATATACCTCACCATGCAGCACTCAGTGCTGAGCGAGATTCGTTCAGCGAACACGTATCTCACCACAGAACCGTCATCATTTGCCTTCGAGGGAGAAGGGTACTCGCTCAGCCTCCTTAGCTTTCATCATTCTGCTTCGTTCATCACTTCACTAGTGATGAGCACTTGCTATCTGCTCTCACTCTATCCGTTACCACACCAAACGTGTTGGGTGTTGACGAGGAGAACGACATCTTTCTCCTGTTGGTATTTAAGTAGGCAATGCAGCAACGACAACTCCACTGCATGCCGTCTTGTTTTTAACGGGGAAGAATTGCTTCGCAGTAGGGATTCGGTGGGTCGAATGGATATCAAGAGCCAAGAGGAGACGAGGTCCCACAATGCGTACATCTCCCTGCCAAATCACTCCATGGCCCAAAACAAGTCAGTGTTGTGTTAGCGGTGGAAGACGATCTCAAGAACTTCATGAACGTTGGTCGGTAGAGTGACCGCTACTAGTATCCCCAATTGTGCGCACCCCAGAAAACACTAACGCAGTAGAAGAATTGCTATCTATTGGTCGAGTGAATGGTTGGTTAGTTAATTGCTTCAGCTAGTCTGGCATTCTACAACTTACGTAAATCAATGGCAGGCTGTATGAGGCCCTAATGCACACATCGAACTGGCTAGTAATAAAAGTGTTGGCGCTTTAAATAAGCGGTGTGGCGATCGCCTGACTGACACGCCGCTGCAGTCAGTTCGTCGAGCAAATGACCAGACCATCGAGCCCCGTGTCTGTTTGTTGGTGAGAGACTCATGGATATCACAAACAATGAGATTGATTTGGAACAACAGCAAGAAAATGGGTGTGTGCAGTAAGTAGTAAATGGGTGTGTGCAGTAAGTAGTAAAAGGTTTGAGAGAAAAGTAAATGTTTTGGGCACCAAACATCTTCTTATAAACGCTGCGCGTTTGTAGATGTGTTGAAATTACATTCGAAAGGGTATCTTTGCTGTTTTGCTGGCCTGCAGACATTGACTGAAATGCATGTGAGTTCATTTGGGGAGGTAACCGCCTTTTGACTGTGGGCTCCTCAAGGCAAGCTGGTAATGAAGCACAGCATCATTACCACGCACCTGCACATAGTTGCCAGCCTCTTAGTCTCCCGTTCAAGTCAGTTGGAACAAGGCGCAAGGTTGATGAAGGGATGGTGGATGGAGGAAGTCGACCACTCCATTCGGATATGAAAGGCATCTAGGGGTCCAGCAGCAGCCCATTGATTTGTGGTGTTGTAGCAAAGAAGAAGACCTGAATTCCTGCAATTTATGTCAAATTTGCATGAACACGCCCTGAACGATGTCAACGATTGACGTCAACACTACCAGCATTGCATGTAATGCCTTGATTATCCCGCTCGAATTTACGCGTCGCACATGTGTGACATGCGACTGATGGCTGACAATGGTGCTGCTGTGCTTATGAGCGTCACATAAGACTAAGATCTTTTTGACTTTTTGGTAATGCGTGGTGGAAAGGATTATGGCAGTGGCAATGACCATACGCTTATGAGTGGCACAACTCGCTTCGATCATTCTATTTAGCCGCAGCCCTCATAGCAAATGCGTTTTTGCGGGCTTGCGCCCTGGATCCACCTGTTCTGAGATCTAGACTCCTGAGCATGCTAAGTTTATATCAAATGGTATTGCCGTAGGGAACCCACAGAAAATAAGCCGTTACGCTTCCCATATGGACTCACATGCATTTCAGTAAATGCCTGCAGACCAGCCAAACAGAAAAGACATCCTGGCAAGTAAAAGTCCCACACTTCTCCAACTGTTGACCTTCCAAGCATCAGTCAACGTATAGACTCCTGAGCATGCTAAGTTTATATCAAATGGTATTGCCGTAGGGAACCCACAGAAAATAAGCCGTTACGCTTCCCATATGGACTCACATGCATTTCAGTCAATGCCTGCAGGCCAGCCAAACAGCAAAGACATCCTGGCAAGTAAAAGTCCCACACTTCTCCAACTGTTGACCTTCCAAGCATCAGTCAACGTATAATGCCTAACGTCAAACCAATTGCATTCTGGCGCGACACCCAATTCCCTTCCTTACTTGCCGATTTGGCATCCACCAGGCGGAAGTGGCATGGCATTTTCCGCATCTTCAAGTAAACAAATTTGTTCAACGACCATGGATGAATGCCATTTTTAGAGTATAGGACTAAAATTTATCCATACAGAGTGACCAGTGTTTCCAGGTCTATCCTAATTCACTAGAAATTGAGATGTATATTTGATATGGGAAGATGTTTAGTGCCGAAAACATTTACTTATCCCTCAAATCTTTTACTACTTACTGCACTCACCCATTCTCAGCAGTAAAGGTCACTCCTCGCACAGCTTAAACCTTTTTGGAAGTGACCTTCTGCCTCCCACTCAGAGTCTCCAGCGCCTGCTTTCCCAACTACAAAACATGCAAACCACTCAGTGTCCTGATCTCGACTTTTGCCACCACAACTTATTGCTGCTTAGCCGTGTTTTTCCTAAGCACAAGGTGCCTGATTGCGGTAGTTAAGCTGTGGGATAGATGCATGCTTAGGGGCATCAACCACCTTGGGCTGGTGTGTAAAAGGGCAAAGAGAATAATAAGTCCGACACAAAATCATTGTTTGAGGTCAGCAGTTTCGGTGCTACTTCTGCATGAGCCCGGTGTGAGCAACCGCGCTCAATTCTCTCGCACAACGCATTGTGCTTTTCCTAGGCAAATGCCTTGATGAGCCTGAAGATGGAGTCCTGATTATCATCGAGTTCATGGACAACACAATAATCCTTGAGACCACCTCAAGGCTTCTCAGGAATACCATCTCTGTTTACCTGAGTTCGTCTGCATTACTGCTCATTCTGATGTAAACTACCATTCTCCTGTCTTTTCTCACTTTCCCTTTCCCCTGTAAACCAGGCCTTCTCTCAAGATAGGGCGAGTGGTAAGGTACACAATGGGTTTGAGGATTGAGATATCTAATATCGTAGAGTTTTCCTTTTCGCCTTACCTGCATTGTTTACCTATTATTACTTCTCTTATGGAAACAGAATGTCATTTATTTGGTCAGCTAAAAATCCTTTTCAGATAAGGCCACGAGCATGCCCCTCACACAACCCATTTTACTTCAAGTGACTCCGACTCATCCAATCCTGCGACCATATCCTTATCTTTACCTGCATCCCATACAATCCGCAAACGAATCTGCTTTGCCATCTCACCACCGGTTTGACAAGCTGTCGCAACGGCTTAAGAGGCAAAAGCTAACCGTGTGCAGCACTACCGCTGATTATTTGTCAGTAGTAGGTGATGCGCACATTTGATATCTTCCGGTGTATAAAGCTGTTGTTATTTATATTTTTTCATTATACTGATTTTATGGTAAGATACGTTTGGAAACACTAAAATCGCATCTAGTCCTATGCTGGAAGGACCTATCTCATGGAAAAATGAGGCTAGTTAACGGCACGAATGCATTGGTACGATAAGGCAGTCAGTAAGAGAGCAATAATGAATGGCAAGCGTGTTGGTTGACTTAAATGGTTTGGTGAAGCACACCTGATTAGATGGAACAAAAGTTCTTGATTTTAAAGAAGACCTTATTGAAGGCGATTTCACCTGGGTCTTTACGACATTTAGCTTTGTTTGATGAAATGCATTCGTTTTGTCATCCTTGTCGTCTTTTGGCTGCTTTGGTTTCTTTTGTTAGCATCACAGGCAGTAATGGATGGCAACTAGCTGAATGTCAGAGCCCCTGAAGTTAAGCTGTGGGATAGATGCATGCTTAGGGGCATCAACCACCTTGGGCTGGTGTGTAAAAGGGCAAAGAGAATAATAAGTCCGACACAAAATCATTGTTTGAGGTCAGCAGTTTCGGTGCTACTTCTGCATGAGCCCGGTGTGAGCAACCGCGCTCAATTCTCTCGCACAACGCATTGTGCTTTTCCTAGGCAAATGCCTTGATGAGCCTGAAGATGGAGTCCTGATTATCATCGAGTTCATGGACAACACAATAATCCTTGAGACCACCTCAAGGCTTCTCAGGAATACCATCTCTGTTTACCTGAGTTCGTCTGCATTACTGCTCATTCTGATGTAAACTACCATTCTCCTGTCTTTTCTCACTTTCCCTTTCCCCTGTAAACCAGGCCTTCTCTCAAGATAGGGCGAGTGGTAAGGTACACAATGGGTTTGAGGATTGAGATATCTAATATCGTAGAGTTTTCCTTTTCGCCTTACCTGCATTGTTTACCTATTATTACTTCTCTTATGGAAACAGAATGTCATTTATTTGGTCAGCTAAAAATCCTTTTCAGATAAGGCCACGAGCATGCCCCTCACACAACCCATTTTACTTCAAGTGACTCCGACTCATCCCATCCTGCGACCATCTCCTTATCTTTACCTGCATCCCATACAATCCGCAATCGAATCTGCTTTGCCATCTCACCACCGGTTTGACAAGCTGTCGCAACGGCTTAAGAGGCAAAAGCTAACCGTGTGCAGCACTACCGCTGATTATTTGTCAGTAGTAGGTGATGCGCACATTTGATATCTTCCGGTGTATAAAGCTGTTGTTATTTATATTTTTTCATTATACTGATTTTATGGTAAGATACGTTTGGAAACACTAAAATCGCATCTAGTCCTATGCTGGAAGGACCTATCTCATGGAAAAATGAGGCTAGTTAACGGCGCGAATGCGTTGGTCCGATCGGGCAGTCAGTCCGGGAGCAATAATGAATGGCAAGCGTGTTGGTTGACTTAAAACATCTCACCACCGGTTTGACAAGCTGTCGCAACGGCTTAAGAGGCAAAAGCTAACCGTGTGCAGCACTACCGCTGATTATTTGTCAGTAGTAGGTGATGCGCACATTTGATATCTTCCGGTGTATAAAGCTGTTGTTATTTATATTTTTTCATTATACTGATTTTATGGTAAGATACGTTTGGAAACACTAAAATCGCATCTAGTCCTATGCTGGAAGGACCTATCTCATGGAAAAATGAGGCTAGTTAACGGCGCGAATGCGTTGGTCCGATCGGGCAGTCAGTCCGGGAGCAATAATGAATGGCAAGCGTGTTGGTTGACTTAAATGGTTTGGTGAAGCACACCTGATTAGATGGAACAAAAGTTCTTGATTTTAAAGAAGACCTTATTGAAGGCGATTTCACCTGGGTCTTTACGACATTTAGCTTTGTTTGATGAAATGCATTCGTTTTGTCATCCTTGTCGTCTTTTGGCTGCTTTGGTTTCTTTTGTTAGCATCACAGGCAGTAATGGATGGCAACTAGCTGAATGTCAGAGCCCCTGTCTGATCATCCAAGATCCCTGTGTTCGATGTTCTAAGGTGTGGAGATGCGTCGTAAAAGGGCATGTTAACGTCCGTCAATTTAGGCTTTGGAGTAATGAGAAAGACTTTGTCTGCTTCAATACTGAGAAATCCCTTTTCTGGTTAATTTATTCTAACTTTTTTATTTTCACCGAAATTGCAATGGCCCCTTTCAAAGTGTGGATCGCTCCTTCGCCACAATATTACAGCCACGTATGTGAGGCTAAAGTTTATTGCATCGAACGATTCTAATGTGTCACACAACCAAAGCAATGACCGTCATTATCGGAAATGCGCCAAGAAATTTGGCGGTTCATCCTCGACGCAGAAGTTCCTCCCTATTTTATGTGGGAGTGAACTGCTGACACCCAATCCTACTTGTTGCTGTCCAACTCTTGCGATGTTTTGGCAAAATTTGTAGGGCTGGTGTGGATCGTAAAGTAACAAGCAAATGCAATGGCGCATTTCCTTTGCAATCTCTTTTGCGGTTCACTAACTTTTATCACTACTTATTACTTTTAAGTAGGTCCACAAAGCCAACATAACCAAAGCCACAAGGCAATCATCATCATCCACCATCATCAGTGAGTCCCTGAGTAGTTGATTGCTATCTAGGTGCGGCAGTTCAACTGTGAGCTGTGACACCAAAATGCAGCAGCAGATCGTCTGTGCTTTCCGAGCGGCCGTCGATGATGTGCATCAGTGGCGAGATGACGTGCAAGAGAACCGACTGCTAAAACATTCAAAAATGTTAATCTCAAGAAACAACTGATTAGGTTTTTTGTTTTAAAAGCATTGTTATTACCCGTAAAACTTTGTGAGCACCTATTATTGCAAATTTATGGAGGTAGATGTTTTTCTTTCTGCGGGAAAGGCAGATCAACGTTTGCAAACACATTAGCTCTTCAGTGCCAAATATTGCCAATAAAAGTAAGAGGATGTCTTTTTTTGTATTACCGTTAAATTTTAAAAATTAGTGATTTTTGTCACCTAAGATGGACAGTACAGCCTTGCGTCACATATACGTGACAGGTGTTATTTATTTGGCAAGGATCACTGGCCATGCTGGTTCGCGTTACAGACACACAAATCATGATGTACGGATGTAGGCGTAGACGCGATTAGCTTCTCGAACTGCTGGCAGCTGCCTGAATCCAGCCTGCGGTGTTGTGGCCGTGGAGCGGTCGCGCTTTGAGGCACAACCTCGTATTCAAATGTGCGAGCACCCGTTTATCTACCGGTAGCAGTACTGCCTTAGTAGAGCAATGAGAAGACGGAACAGGTGGGCATTTAGCTCCTTTGTGCCTCAAAGGAATCAGTCATGAACTCTACGGAGGCTATGAAGACTGATTAAACTCCAACATGAGTGAGGTGGCATGCGAATCGGGGTCGAATCGGGGTCTCGACGAGGGCAAATTGATATGCTCTTAGACTTCAGGTAAAGGCGTCAGTCAGCCCTCTAATTTTTGTCTAGATCTGTGGGATCCAAGGCACTCAGTAGTCACACGAAGGACTCACCAAAGTGAGAAGTTCAAGACTTCTCAAGCATGTCTTCTAAACGCCACTATTGCAGTAGACCTTCCGATTCCAATGCGTTGCTATGTCTCAAAGGTCTCGAAAGGACAAAATGTTGGGCAGGTCGTGACCTGGATTGATTGTGCAATTTTCGCCGAATTCTAATGTTTGTATCCACACTGGAACCAATTCAACAGAAGCTAGCCATGACGATCAACAATTAAAATGGAATAAATTTGGAGTCCATTTTCATTGCTGATCGTCGTGGCTAGTTACTGTTGAATTGGTTCCAGTGTGGATACAAATATTAGAATGCGGCGAGAATTGCACAATTAATCAATCAATTTGAGGTGTGGAGGTGAAGCGTCGAAACATATGCAAAGAAGTGCTGGAATATTAGGGAGAATAATAGGGTAAGTAAAATGAAGCACGAGATTAATCGATCGGAGTAGTTGTAGTTGGGTGTTCTAACGCTGCAACGACGCAACAGCCAGGCAGAGTGGAGACACGCAGCTCAGTTGTTGTGAAGCCTCAGAATCTCATTCCCTTTCCATTACTCTTGACATGTTGTGAAGTGATGGGTGTGCCCCCCTGCCTTATCAATTCACCACCAGCGTTAGATAGGCGCTCCGACTGCTCTTCCTCTGCTTGACCTTATTCTTCTTCTTCGCCGCCGCCGCCGCCGCCGCCGCCGTTGCTAGAACTCAGCCTGAGGCCTGTGGCCCTACCACTACTACTACTGCTGCTAAAGACGAGTAACTTGTGAGCCCGCCCAGTTGGCAAAATACCCACTACCGAACACCATTTCAGTAGTCGCGACATTCCACCTTTATTTTCAAACGTAAAAATTGGCAGGGTGATGCGTGGAATTAAGACTTGCCCCGCCCCACACCGCCCAACCCGCCTAGTTCTTCCTCCTCCTTCCCACAGGCAACCGCCAATTTGACACAAGACAGGGCTGCACTCAACACCTTCTCTCCAAATCTACTCCCAGCCCACTTGATTGCGTACACTCCACCAAGTACTCGCAATCATCACGCCTCATCGCTAGTAGCTCAGCAAACAGGACACAAATAACACCGACATCCTGCTAAAGGAGGCACTTACCTAAGCAAACTAGACGGCGTCCTTCCGACGCCAAAAAAATCATCATCACCGCACCATTGCAGGTTGTTTCGCCTAAATGATCACGCTGACTGCAGTCACTTGGTGTGACCAGTCAACCTCCTCCTCTCAGAAACCGGAACACACAACCGCCTCTCATTACTTTTATTGCCCTGAATACAAACAACAGGCTCATCAACAATGATAAGGACATTTGGAACACACGCCGCGCATATACGTGCCGCCAGGTGACGAGGAAAGAAGGACGAAGTCCCACTAACGCGTAGAAGCCGTGTCTTCAGCAGGCTCAATCAATTCCCACAAACGCCAACGCATCCACCAACACCACACACCACCTAAAGGAGAACGCATAGATTCATCCTTCCAGCACATGAAAGCACCACGCATATATCTATATCGAAAATAGATGCACAAAATACCAAGAACATATGCGTGCTCCCAAATTGCCTTATAATTTGAGTCCTTTTCGACTTTTGCTGTAATAGCCTCAAATCGACCGTTCTTCCCACGCATTCATACATACACCCATTCATCGACTGCAACTCAACTCAAGTCGTATTAACATCCACCGACACTATAACCATCCATTTTCCTCACAATCCCACGCACCGAGGTGAGAAGACATCCACTCTTCACAATCATTGGCACTCCATTTGAATGAGAGGAAACGCATAGAAAAGCACCTACTCCTGAAAGAGAAGGAAGAAGTCTATGCCTCCAGTGCAGGAAAGCACCATGAAACTATCACAAAATGGATGCACAAGATTGCAACTATATGCATACAATGCCAACTCACCTCTCAGTTGACGTGATTTTCGCCTTCTACTGCGGTGGCATCCGGTCGACAGTCTTCTTACACATTCATCCATTCATCCACCCACCCACCCAACCACCCACTTGACTACGAACGTGCCTAGACGTCAAAACCACCTGTCTTTGCCGCCACCTTGAGAAGAGAAAGAAAAGACACTCACTTTTGGCTCATTATTGGCCCCTTACCACCAGTAGAACTAGCCAAGCCAATTAGCAGAACAGAAACAGCTACTCGCGCAGTAGGACACGCCAAAGGCAAATTCTCACACGACCTTAGGGTCATCATTGGCACGATTGATGGGAACGGGAGGATAATAAAGGACTGTCACGAAAAAACCCCGAGAAAAAATCAAGGCTACACTAAAACGTGGGCCAAAGTTCCTTTCAAGAGTCACAGTAAATCAACTTTGCCACAAACATCAAGTTAGAAAATAAGTGCTATATACTACTAACCTGTGCACTGAACCTTTGTAAAATTTTTTTTGCCAATTCCTAAAATATTAGTTTTAGTTGTTTATATTTCCCTGTTATTTGTCGCTGATTTCCTCACTTATGCCTGCTAAGTAATTTATTTCATTTGCAAATTTACTCCTCAAATTTGATGTTGACTACAAAAAGTGTAGCGTTTGCAGCAACTTTGACTGCGTCAAAAATAAGTAATAATCAAAAGTTCGTTTGTTTTGTCGCGCAACGCTGGTCGGCGGACTGGTAATCGGTGTGTATGTGGGGACTGCTGATATCGATTGCTGGCGCATTATTTGCTGTAACAACTCGGAGAACCGGCAAGTATTAGGTAATTTTTTTGTTAGTTTTGGCTTCTTAGCTGCTATTAGGTCATTTAGGAGTAGATTATTTCTCTTTATACGCCCACGTTCCCGAGTAGACGCAGAACCTTATTAATGCGGCTTAAGGCGCTCGCTTTCCCAATATACTGCCTATCCACGTGATTATTTGGTGCTTTATTATTGGTATTAGTTTATTGGTTGCTAATAAATCTTTTAGGTGTCGGTGGGCTCCCTTTATGCGCCTAATCGCTAAGGTAGAGGCGAATGCTTCAGAATGTGACCGTTGAGACGGCTTTTTTGCAGGTTCATTATAACTGACCGACGAAAAGACTCGTTCCTACTGTTGACTGGCTCCCGGTTTTTAATGACATATGCATTCCAGTTGGTAAGTCTCGCGATTCTGGTGTTGTCAAAGATCACTTAGTGTAAAACTAGCACAAACATTTTTTTAATTTTGCATTATTCTTACTGGCAATTGAGTAGCGGCTGTGCCGCAGATGGCAGATGTAGCAGTTGTCCCCAGTAAAGATACGACGTGGTTAGTAGCGCTTAACTTATAATGAATAAAACAGGAAGACGAGTTCAATTGGTAAGCATTAGTTTGTGCATCTCGTCTTTTCTCCTCCTCTTCATAGCTGCCGCGGCAACTGACCAGAATCGAGCCAAATCAAACTGACAATTCGGCTTAATGACTGCACTAAATTGGTGTTGAATCTATGGCAGAGCACAAACTGGCGAGAGGAGGAGAGCGTTGAAGAAAGCGCGAGGAAGAAAGGACCTAACAGTTAGCAATGAGGCAGTCAGCCGCCTTGGAGGAGTGTGAGGAGGAGAAGAGGTCAATTAGTGTGGCTGAGCTTACGAATGTAGACGTTGATTCGTTGTTCAAGGGGCATTGATTTCAGTGCAATTTCCAAATGCTTGCAATTCCCAAGCCTACGTCGTGCGGAAAGCAGAAACGTGTAAGACTGTTAAATTCTCTAAATATTAACCCTCTAAGCGAACCCCAAATGTGGACGTTGGGCAGCATTGCTTGACCTTAGACTCAACCATCGTGTCAGCTGAAATCCGTGACGTTGACGTCGGGAGAGTCGCAAACCGTTATGACATGTCAGGCTTCCATATGACATCTGCTTCTGTTACGGAGAGGGTAACTGACGATAAGACATTTGTGGGGCATATGCAAGGCCTAATTTTCTGTGTGAGAGCACGGGAGACAGCTGTGATCGTTAACGGTTGGAAGATAAATCTTCCCAACTTTGCGAAGCCTCATTGAATCAGTAAACTTGCTTAGTGACATAACATTAGAAATTCACTCACCCAGCGGACCGATGCTCAATCAAATCACGAAACTTAATTAAGACTTAGCTCATTTGCTGGGTGGAGGCGAGGGTAGCTCTTAATTACGATGCTCACCATTCCCGACTGTCGACCAGTCATATACATCGTTGACTGGAAATAGGATGAGAGGGTCAGTTGTGCAAAATAGGTTAGTGCGAGAAAAATACCCAGCTAAATGTATTAGCAAGTTGTCACAGCTGGTGGTTTAATGCGATGGAACCAAGGGGGTCAAATATTGTGTCTGGTGGCAAATCGATGCAAGGAAACTGCAAGGCCTGAAACTAGACTGATGTGTTGTTATCCGCATTTACAACAAAGGATAACGACAAAAAACTAAAAAACTCAGTAGCTCGTTGACCTTGGCATTCCAACAAAACCAATGTCAATTCAACCGTGAGCTTCTAGCTGACAACGGCGACTCCACTGCCGCCAACAAGAAGACCACCACTAGCTCTACTTAATGCGATGCAGTAGCATGCACAACGTAGTCATGGCAGTGGAGAAGAACGAAAGCGGATGAGATGCGAAACCATTTCACTGCGAGCAATGCCACGAATGCGTGGAGGAGGAAGTAGATGGAATGAGGGAGAGGGTGAAGCGAAGACCATTATGGAGAGGTAGGAAGTGAAAAGTGTGCCAGCCCACACGACGTGTACTGCCACGGTCACCAGCGCGTGAGTTAATCCACAACCGCGAAACATAACCCCAGTAGTGACGGAAGTTAGGGATTACCACCCCGTGCTTTTGCTGGCGTTCACTCTCTCCTCACCTCACTCCCTAACTTCCCATCTCTCGCCTTCCCGTGCCGTTCGCACATTGCATCACTCCTCCCCTCTCCTAACACACCCTCCGTCCATTCGGTCTCATCTTCCTTCCGCCCACACCTCATTCCTCCTCACTTGTCCCTTTCTTCCTTCACTCCCTATTTATGCATTTCATTGCAATGCATATCTGCATTTATAACTGTTCTCACCCTTCAACTAGCCTCAGTGCTTTCCTCTGTGAGTTCAAATTTTTGCCTTTTAACGCCAATTTATTTAAACCATAATTTTGCTGTGCTTCGTTGGGTACGCAATTCATTTGTCACACCAAATGGAGCCAAATTATAACGGCAGAATTTTAGATGCGAATAATAATGGAGCAACGCTCCATTGACCACTGCCCATTTAATTCCCTGATTTCTATCAAGTCATCAAGCATAAATCCCCACATGTTGAGTGCCTTTGAATGCATCATTTCGCTGCTCCATTTCATCGCATATGCCTCCTCTACCCATTAGTTCATCTCACTGTAATTCACTCAAGTCCAATTATCACTGCTTCTTGCATTTCTTTGTCACTCTTTATTCGTCTCGGCAGTAACGGGATGTCCACTGTTATGGCTGGCTTCAACATGCTACTGAGGCATATTTGCTGGCGGTATTGATTGTGCTGAATAAGACAGCTAAGGTCAAGATTTTGTCGACAGTACCGTCTGAAGACCCACAAGTGCTGTTGCGTTTATTAACTACGAATCTGCATTCTCCAACCATTGTCCTTTTGAGTCGATTCTATTTGCCTGATGAAAAGTTTGCAAACGGTACTAATTTCTCCCACTAATGCCAATTCAACCTGAAGGGTGATGCTGCACTTTCCCACCCTAATCTGGAACTTGAAAACGCAGGCTCATCAACCATCAATGCCAAATCGGTTTCTCTATTTATGCCACAGAACTAGTGCAGGGAATATTGCTATTCTGCATCAAATCACATTATCAACTTGTGAAGTGCAAGCCATTGTACAGGAGCACATTCTTTCCTGACGCAAGGGCTCCCGCAAAACGCTAACTAATCAGTTAATCCCAGCTTTTCTTGTTTGCTGGAAGAGATGTTGTGTCACAAATTTTCCGTTACTTCTGTATTTCGGCGCAAAAACGAAGGGTGGAATCCCAACAAGCATAAGGTTCTCCATTCATTTCTCACCACTTTCTTCCTTCACGTCACAGGCATGCAAAAGTTGTTACTGTGGTTAGCCTTGAGTGACTATTCCACAGTGGGTCGGTCAAGTCCAGTGTGACCTAAATAAACTTACTGGTAGCGCTTTAACTCCTAACGAAAGGTAAGTCTTCCAAGAGACAATGCCTCCCCACCGACTGACGTGTGCTCAATGGCCTTGTGGAAGTCTGCAAGACACTAGTCACCTCTAGTGGGGAAGAGCCAACCAACATGCACTTCACAAGTGCACATTTTCTATCGGCAGACTTGCGATTCCCGGCATGAAAAGCAGAAAGCCTTGTGGAAGTCTGCAAGACACTAGTCACCTCTAGTGGGGAAGAGCCAACCAACATGCACTTCACAAGTGCACATTTTCTATCGGCAGACTTGCGATTCCCGGCATGAAAAGCAGAATCACCACAGATATTTTACCCGTGCTACATAAACACTGATGTCATCTACCAATAACTTTGTCCATCATTAGGACAACACGCTTGAATGTGTACTTTGCAGAACGTCCGAGGTCCGATCCGAAGTGTCTAATAGTAAGATACTCCATTGTATATTTTGGTGCACATAATGTGAAAGCCAAATAAGAAAATCAGAAAAGTGCCTTTTCACAAGCCCCTTGCAAATAATCGGTCAACTACAAAACCATAATGGTAAGCACAATCCTGCATTGGCAATGGGAAAACAAACGGAACACCTCACTAAAGCATGGATGATGGAAAATAAGTAACGACACAAGAACCTCACCTCCGCCGGAATATTGAAGGTAATGTGTGCAATTATCGGCAAAGAACGAGGCATTTGACCCTAAAATGTTGCATTGGTAGGCTCGGTGGGGAAACCATGCAGGACTGAACTGTTGATGCAATTAGAAATCAACAAATTCTAATCATCAACGCACATACTCGAGAGGGAAGTGCCAGGCAGAAATGCTTGAAACCAGTCCAAACCCTAAGACCTAACCCGACAACTCTGGCGCAAATATATGTACGCCTAATTAAATGCTCTTTTCAACTTATTAGCAAGGATACCAATAAATATCATGAAAAAATGAAATTAACCTGAAGCGCGTTTCTTTCCTAATGCGTCACAAATTTTGTAGATTGTTTAAAATTTGAAATAAGGGGAGCATTTGCAGAGTTGCACTTCCCATTTACAACAAGTGATCCCCAACTTAAAACGGATTTAGGTACTGTATGGACACAGTAACCTGTAAACCCTATAACTGGGAGAACACTCACTGATTGCTCCATTTACCACGTCATTAACATTAAGATTCCGGCAAAATGAGACAGGGTCTTTCCCCAGTCTATCAGAAACGCATTTGTCGAGAGGTTACGGCCATCTTTGGTATCGAACGAAGCACACATATTTTTCAAGGCCATCCAACTGCCTGCTTCGTGACGTCTGCCGATCTAACGGGGTTGACTCTGCAACCACTCATATTTTCCAATGCATAGAACCGCTATTTGAGGCCTACCCTTTGTTCTGGCCTATGTGCATCCTGCAATACTCCCATTTACAGACAAAAGCTTGGCAATTTCTGCTGCTTATTCCACAGACCACGTTCCTGAACTGATTTCTTCCGCAGTGTGCGAGATCGTCAAATAGATCTTGGGTGGTACAGTGCTCATCTTTTGGTACCGCTTTTCGGGGATGGAACCTGTAATAGCATCACTGCATAGTAATCTGCCAAGGATGTTAGTGTAGATCAGCATAAATATTTGTAACGCGGTAGTCTCTTAGGACTGGGAGCAGCTGTTGTAGCCCTTCAGTCCTGTTGCTAAATTTTAACTACAATTCTGATAGCCTTTAAAATTCTGCAAAAGAGCCGAATGTAGCCGATGCCCTAACTGCAAATATGCACTCCATTTTCGGAATGCTGATCAATCTTAATTTTTGTTCGGATATAGACCCAGAATGCACAGGGAAACAACGATCACGAGCAGTTCTTTGGACCGCTTGCTGCTAAATGGTCTTTGCTGGTTTTAGGTTGATGATTTTAGCATTTCCTCATTGGGATCCTCCGCTCTCGGTTTCCTCAATTGCGATACCAATTTTCATACACACATGGCAATTATTTTGTCTTTAACCGGGTTTGAATTCTTAAGCTGCAACTCAATTTTAATCCACTATTCTTTCCATTAACATTGATGGGGTTCGTATGCTCCAGCTAATGTGTTCAGTGAAAGATGACTTAGTTTATAGAGATTTGTTCTTATGCGAACTATCTGCAGCACACTTTATGTGCAAAAACATTATTGATAGGAAGAGGAGTGACGGTCCTAATATACAGGACGGGTCGGGTCGAGTTGTCGCTCATTCCGAACGTCGTACATTCTTCCACCATGTGCTCGGAAAGGTCCTTCCAGCTACATTCAAGCTATGCGTTTATTTGTCTAAAAGCAGGAACTGCTGAGCAATTAGGTTTACTTCCTCAGGTGGTGATTTCATGGAGTACAGAATATTGCCACAGGACTATCCGTCATTTCAGACAATGGATAATGGTCAGATTTTGCAGAATTAAGAGAAGAAGAAGAATCCGAGAAAGCGTAGGTTTTGCTGTAAACGAGACAGTACCCGGGACAGAGATTTTACAAATGGGTGCATTCTACTGCGCATGCCAAAACAACGTGTCATAATCTTCCAGCATTTAATGTACCTACCTCCTCTGCCTAAAGGTTGGTTGACAGCAAAGTTAAAGCACTAACATCTTGGTATCTCAGTCATGTGGTAACACTGAGTCAACGAACAACGACTGGGTTGTTGACGGACGAGGAGCAAACGATGAGTGGTAATCTGGTTTCAGTAAACCTACAGTTATCATAAACCTAATCAAAAGGCATGCATACGTTAGTGAGTGGGATTCAAGATCTTCCGTGGCTTGTGTAAATAAAATAAATTTCTGCACTTTGGGAAGTCGGGATTTGGGTCCCTAGACCTGCCATAGGATACTGACCAGATGGTTTATTGCAGGCGCCATGGTAACGTGTGTGCAGTAAGACAATGTAGATCAAGTGAACAAGAGATGCAAATAAAAGGCGTGCCACTTGCCAGCAACAATGAGTGAAAAGCAATTAAAACAAGACGCAGGTTTAAGATGGGGGTGGTTGAGGCTTCTTACCGGCAAAATTTGTGCACCTGAGCGAAGCCTTTTAGAGTAATTCACAGGATTTCACATAGCCAGGTGCAATGCCAAAATTTGCCGGTCAGTCGAAACCCAGCGGCAGGTAAATTGAACAAACTCCTACTCATGTCCACCCGGCTCTTTAGTAGGGTCCCATGAAATAGTCCTTATGACAGGAAATGCAGCCGCCTTTCAGATCGTGCTCCAGATGCTGACAATCACCTCCTGCTCATAGTAGAAGCGAAAAACCGTTGCAGGAAGCTTCCTGTTCTCAAACCATTTCTTCATTGATCTTAACAAACAAAGACTGCAAATTTCACAGATGGAAACACCCAGTGGTCTTCGCACAGCGGCGTACCAATAAATGGGTGACTACATGATTTGTGTCCTTCGTTGCAGCTACAATTAACGCACTTTCACTTCGGCCGTAGTAACATTGTACCTTAGAGAAATGGTAAAGCAAAGAACAGCAAAAGTGGGCGTGCTGGTTTGTATAAAAACCCAAAATGTTTCGTCTCGTGGGTGGTTAAACGAGGCTGTGTCAATATATGCGCAGGCGTAAGGATGGTCGCATCAGTAGTGGTCCACAGCAACTACGATCGAGGTTGTGCTCACACCGAAAATTGTGAAGAAGCCTCATGATGCCCTGTTGGTAAAGGAAGCAGTTGGTGGCAAACACGCCCTTCTCTGCTTCTATGCTGCTCTGAACGCGTAAGGAATGCACTTGTATGTGATTGCCCCTTACATGTACGTTGAAAACCATTAGGCTACTGTATAATTGCCCAAAAAACCTTGAATCCAAATTCTTTGTTAGTGAAAAAGACGAAAGGCATTGGGAGATTGAGGTACTCCATTCGATTGTTCTTTGAATAAGGCTATTATATCGAGTGTAGGAATTGCGCCTCTGCTTCAATAATAGGTGGAATATAAGGTATGAGTGGGAGTGGGAGCGAAATTCGCTGGATCATGACAGTAGGTACGTAACATTTGCAGTCATGGAGAACGAAGTGATCGGTGAAGTGAAGGTGTGAACTTGGGTACTGCAGTGAGTGTGAGCAAAATCCGCGAAGAAGTGCCTACCACCGCCTTGAAAATGCAGTTAGTGCGAACGAAGTGGGCTGTGCAATGTGGATGAAGACGTGGAAACGTCAGTCGTTAAAAGCGCAGTTCGCAGTGCAGTGTGGATGAAGGCAGACAGACTGCAGACACGAGGACACGCAAGTTGTTCCCAATATTATATCGATTGCTCTCCAAATGTCGATATTCCACACCACAGTTTTACCATTTTAGGTGTCACTGACATCCTCCGTTTGTGTTTATTTTAGTTTCACCACCTTAAACATTTCAGCAAAGGCAATTGCTGACCATTGCAACAACCATAATTTTTATTAATTTTTCCTCAGTGCTTTCAAGCGCAATTTAGTGTAGAACATCTATAAACGGTGGTCCTATGTAGCGTTCCTATTTTGTCATGTTGCGTGAGGTAAGGCTTAGGAGGGGTGAAGTTCGCCAAGATGCGAATGCAAATGTCTCAGCTAGTCTGATAAATGGACAAGCAGAAATTATAGCCACGACCTCGAAGAGTACGTTAAAATTATCAGACACGTCTTCCTTCAGCAGCCAAAAGGCAGCATTAACTTTGAAGCCTGTGTTAGGAGTGACATTATCTTTTACGAAGTTAGTGGCGGCTCGGGTTTTAAGTCATTCTTTTACTTCCTCGTCGTTGATGAAGCATGGAGTGCCTGCGGCTTTGAAATCAGTACAGTGGCATTATTATCGCGCCTTTCTCGTCAATCTTCCAATTGCAGACCGGATCTGATAATGGAATGCATAACAATGACTGTTTATGCTGACATACAAGATCAGGGGATGATTTATTTTGACACTCGCGCGGAAGATTCAGCGTCATAAAACGACACTCTTGCAAGAACTGCGTGTTCGGTCACAAGTCAATTATATAGGTGCTGGGTCAACTGAACCCCTTCTTGCTATTTCATAAGAACGCAGAAGTCTACGACTTGGTAACACACACATTCGCCATGCGGCATGGTTTTTCGTCAAATCGCTTATCTTCCAGCTCTACTGCAGCCTAGTAAGTGGCATACTCTTCCACACCACTGAGTTGCCAATTATCGGAAGGAACTCGAAACAGCATTAATTGCTCTGCTCAAAATATAGTCACACTTGCTCGGTGCGTCCGAAAATCGCAATTAGAAAGTCTACCAAGTCTGTGCATAATCCAAGTCCTGTGACAAGTCCAAAGGGCAGTCACTCTTGCTGCTACCGGTGTGGACTGAATTGGCCGTGATTGCTGCACGTGCTTATTTCGTTGCAGACATAATATAACCACCCAAACACCGATGGATCACATCCGGCAATCAGTGCTCACCGTGTACGCAGTGAGGCTGAGATTGGAAGCAGTAACGGGCTCAATGATTGCAACGGCTTGGCTGGCCTGTGATAGAGATGTAAAACTTAAAATGCTACAGATTTCCTTCATTGTGCAGTCCGTCGACTTCCAGTAGGCACTGTCTGAACACTACAAAAAGAAATTATTGACGAATTGGATGTGAATGAACTCTTCACAATGCAAGAGCACCGAATGTTAATGATCATTTTTCCTTGATGGTAAATGTTGCTGGCACTGTGCGTATCTATTTTGCAATCAAGTTGCAAACAGGACCAGAGAGTCTGTCCTAGACACCTCCTACCTGTCGCTTTTGCCTCCTTATTTTAGTCCAGCGATAACGCTGAATCAAGTTACTAATCATTTTGATGAGCCTAGTTAAGACTGATAAAAACGCGAAAAGTTTGAATGGTAGAGAACAGTCCTTCGCTTCCACAGCAGAGGAGGTTTCATGAATGAGCAAGGACTAGCACACTCACAACCTCCAATTATCCTCTCGAGGGGCATGATCAAATCTCCACCCTCCCTCCTCCTTTGACTACAATGAATTGTGCAGCAAATTCATCCTGAATTCACAGATTGAGGAAAATTGACGTGGCCATTTTAGCGTCTTGCGACTTCATGGGTCCCACTTCGTCTACTTTCCTTAAGTAGTTAACCGTAGCCAGATTGCATTCGTTTCCCATCTTGGTGGGTGAATGTGGGCCTATGATGTCTATACTTACTCTTTTATCCTGAAATCACGTAAATTGGGTTGCAGAGGCGCATCTGCGGTGGAGCGAGGCCTTCTTAAAACTGCTGCTAGCAGTGCAATCCATAGTAAGTGACGGCCACAATTGTCATTTGCTGGGACCCCTTGTTATCTTATACACCATTATATGACCCTGTCACGCATTTAGCTCCTCAAGCTCTGTTTGGATCAACAAACCTGGGGCTACTAGGCAGTAAGTGTGCATAGTGTCTTCTTAATACCATAAGACCTCATCCTCGGTGGAGGGTTTTTACCACTTCTGCAAGGTCCGCCTGACTGCCTTGCTGAAAGCTGGGACCCCTTGTTATCTTATACACCATTATATGACCCTGTCACGCATTTAGCTCCTCAAGCTCTGTTTGGATCAACAAACCTGGGGCTACTAGGCAGTAAGTGTGCATAGTGTCTTCTTAATACCATAAGACCTCATCCTCGGTGGAGGGTTTTTACCACTTCTGCAAGGTCCGCCTGACTGCCTTGCTGAACGAGCTTATAAGAGAACACTAAAAACTTATCGTACATTATAGCAATATCAGGATCGGTTCACTGTGAGTCTCACTAGTAGTGTTTATTTGACTGGCTTGAAATAGCTTACCCACTACACCCCTACATATGTCCCCTGAGAGGAATCATTAGGACAGTGCATCTGCGTTGCCGTATGCATTTCCTTTACTGTACTAAACTGTGAGTTCATATTGCTGCAGTTACTTGTACCAGCGTGCAACTGAGCGCTCGAATTCCTTAAATGTTTAACCAAGTAAGCGCTTGATGACCTGTTACTCTATGAAATGTCCCGCTATCATAGGGTGTCTGAAGTGTCCAGACATTGCGCAGACGGCTAGAAATCTGCACTCCTTTGTGCACTTTTGCCTTAATTTCGTTGAATCTGATACTGACGCAGGCATCAGCGTATTTTCATCCTTTTTGTCCCTTTCCGAAAGCACACTGCTCATGGCTATGTCACTGGTGTCTGAGTCCAGTATAAGGGGTAGCGTATCGTTGTCGAGGTTTGGAAAAGCCAGAGTCGGTGTCTAAAAGGGTGTCCGCTTCCGCTACTCCAACAATTCATCTTGCTCTTTTTCTACGTGAAACTATTTACCGCCTGGTTCTCGGTTAGTTTATGCAGAATGACCAACAAACTTAGCGCAGCCTTTACCATTGCGTCTGCAGTAATTTGCCATACCGAGGATACCGCGCAGTTCCGTCCTATCAATTGATGTTGTCTAGGTTCTCACTTGTTTATTATGGTCTTCTGTGACCACCATCCCTCTGACGGGATTATATACCCCAAGACGATGACCAATCATCGAGTGAAACAGCGTTTTATTGGATTTGGGATCAATTCCGCATCTCACAGGCAATGCCCCATTTGTTCAAGATTGACATTGCTTTCACAAATGTCCCTACCAATAAAATACCACCATCGGAATAAATTACGCATTGTCAAGAAAGCCAATTTGCGCTGTCTGCATCAGGTGTTGAATAATCCTTGCGGCGTTACGGATTTCGACAGGCATTGCCTAGAATGGCAAAGCTTGTTTGACACGATGGAAGTCGACTTCTTTCTGTCTGGCTCTGCTACTTCTACGTGTCAGAGTGCTAAACTCAATTCCTGCGTGGTAAATGAATTCGATCCAAGCAAGCGGTGCGACGAATTGTTAGCATGGATAAGAAGAATGCGTCCTATGGCAATCGAAGCATTGTCGTAGACTACCGACGCTTTGCTTTACCAATGTGTTTAGAGGGGCCCATGGTGGATTGGATGGTTTATGCACAGTCAAAACAAGAAATTGATGATCTCTAGGAAAAACTGGGCAATCTGGAAACTATGGCTGGTTGTGAGTTGTTTTTATCCGACTTCTGACAAAATCTTCGTAGACAATCAATTCTTTTCCTCCTCATTTTTCAAAACCCACCAAAAACTCGGGTTCTACTAGTACGTTACCTCCGATCTGTCCAATCTAAAAACCTGGTGCGTTCCTCCCGCTATTTTTCTACAGTAATTTGATTTTGTTTAGGTTAGCAAATAACACTGGGACTCTTGATAGTAGAAACGCACAAAATCGCACTACTACTATTGTTTCCAAAATTCGCCATTATCTGCACTACTACTATTGTTTCCAAAATTCGCCATTATCTCTTTATTGAGTTCGGCTCCTTTGTAGTGGAACGCTCAATTTTGCTTGGCTTCGTGTTCGGTTCCCACTGTGCTTTATTTTAAGGTGAACATATTTTGTGATTAGTTGGCATCAATCCAGTCCTGGACTTTAATGTCCCTAATGCCCTTTAAATCTAGTCGGACTATCAGTCCTATAGATTAAACCGGTACAATGATAGCGCTAACCGGTCAAGCCAAAGTGTGACAGGTATTTCTAGTAATCATTCAAATTTTTTACTTTGTGTTGCACACTGTGGATATTTAGTCATCGTTATCGCAACGGAAACCACTTGTTCCTCATTGATATCTGAGTTGAAGCATGTATCCCTAGTGTGCTTGACCGAGTGCATTTCCTGCTTGGAGAGGTCTTCCCTGGTTTCACCGCCAAAGAAGATACCTTACTATGTAGGGCGTACCACTGAATGACAAAATAAAGACCGCCATCAGCGAGGCGTTTTCATCATCATCACCGCAGCGGCAGCCAATTCCCTCCTATTCCTATGCATTGAATAGATGCTGTTATGCCACCGGCATCACAAAGAGGTCGAAAGAGCAATGATTCTTATCTCTGGTAGCATCGCCCTCATTTCCAAAATTTTATTTGTTTGGGTCAATGGTTAACAATGGCATTTACAATGCATATTGATCAGTGCAGCAGTCGCGTGCTGCCCTTTTTCTACCACTTTTCACGGTGAGAATTCGTTCAACTCTGTTTGCTGCTGATTTGCATGCACTCCTTGGCGCTTTTCCTTCAACTTTAATATAAGTCTCTCTCAAAATTACACTCTGTCAAGTTATTTGTTTATGTCAATTGACTTGTGCTGTTGCATTCGATATGTCGCATTCATGCAGCAGATAACACCCGTTAATCTTCCTGCAACTCAGATAAGAAGCATTTCTCCCGTGATGCCATGCAAAAGCCTCCACATAAAAGTGGAGGAAGGAGCAAGATCTTGTCAAGTTATTTGTTTATGTCAATTGACTTGTGCTGTTGCATTCGATATGTCGCATTCATGCAGCAGATAACACCCGTTAATCTTCCTGCAACTCAGATAAGAAGCATTTCTCCCGTGATGCCATGCAAAAGCCTCCACATAAAAGTGGAGGAAGGAGCAAGATCTACGTGTTGATGTCAGTCGCATCGATATGAGAGTGGGCAAAATTGTGGAGGCGGAGCGACATCCTGATGCGGACTCACTCTTTGTGAAGAAGGTTAGTCGCGATTGCTCTTCTTCCTCCAGTTATTCTCTTTTTATAATTCTGGCACAGACATAGGCGAGACGTTCGCTCATGCTATTTATAAGGGCAGTTAAGTCTTTTTACAGAAGGCAATGCTACTTTTTTGTGGGTTTTTGAGCAATCTAGTAATTTTTACCTCTGGCTCTCGTCCACTCAGCGTTTTCGAACACTGACAGTAGTTTTGACTAAACTTAAACAATTTTAACTTTGGCATACCTAATTATTCAATTACAATCTTAATCCCCTTATTGACTGACTCTTAGCATTCTAAATGACCACAGAATATGATTTTGAAAAAATACACTAAACTTGAATGAGATTTGTGGTTCAAATTTGATCACTTTTATGCTGCTAATTAGATCTCTGGCAAATATATCTATGTTCTGGTTTGTCAACGCATGTTTATACCAAAAACACCAGTCCTTTTTCCAGATTGGGCATTCAGTACAAGATTTCTGAGAGATTCCAACTTTGTATCAGTGTAGCTTGACATACAAAAAGGGATCCTTTTGGAGACCTTGACCCAAAGATTACACAGGCTTGACACTTCGCTTTTGATTTTCTATCAGAATACTTGCGATGGCAGTTTTCAAGCTTTGACGGAGCTGTTTTGATCCCATTTAACCAAAGTTTGTTAGATAGTCCATTGGATATCTTCAATTTCTCGCCAACCACTTCGAAAACACTGATCAGTGCTCCGAATGGACAAAACATCAAGGGATCTGGAAATGTGTATATTGGTGGTTTGATCCTCTAGCAATATTTTTTTGGAGAGTACCACATTTTCTACCAAATGAGTGGAACTGTTGTGGTGATTGCTTGTAGGTTCTGCATGCCTTAATGGCAAAGAAATTCAGATACCAAAAGGGAATCATTGTGGCTTATTCCTGAAGTCGGGTAGGTTCTGGCCGTCTTCAGATTTGAGAACCGTAACTCAAAACTTGTAAATTTTGATGATTGGCATCCCATACTGAATGCAAGTGCCCGCCCCTTTGCAAGTTCGGTCCATCAAGAAGACGCTTTTGAATGCCTTAGTTCGCCCTGTATGAAGAGTTACTTAGCCCACTAATCGCTAGAGAGCTGAGATCGTGTTGACAATTTAAGATTGTGGCGTCAAGTTCACAAAAACGGCTGCCTCCTGTTATTTAAGACGATGACTTAAAACGCCTTAAAATGATGTCAGCTTGAACTGACCCTTGCAATTCGCAAGCCAAATACAAAGCGCTTATTTGATTTGCAACACATCGGTTTACATTCTGAAGCATTAGACAATTCGAAAACCGGGTTGAAATGCTAATTTGACCGCCTCAAATGTTGTGCAGATTACACCAAGCCAATGTTGAACTTCAAAATGACTGATCAAGCTTCGTGACTGTCTCATTACTTGGTAGCACAGATGTGGTCTTGGAATTAACATTGCTTTAATTTAAGGTCGGATATTTCACGGAGCTTCCGAATGGACAAAACATCAAGGGATCTGGAAATGTGTTTGTTGGTGGTTTGATCCTTTAGCAATATTTTACTGGAGAGTACCACATTTTCTACCAAATGAGTGAAACTGTTGTGATGATTGCTTGTAGGTTCTGCATGCCTTAATGGCAAAGAAATTCAGATACCAAAAGGGAATCATTGTGGCTTATTCCTGAAGTCGGGTAGGTTCTGGCCGTCTTCAGATTTGAGAACCGTAACTCAAAACTTGTAAATTTTGATGATTGGCATCCCATACTGAATGCAAGTGCCCGCCCCTTTGCAAGTTCGGTCCACCAAGAAGACGCTTTTGAATGCCTTGGTTCGCCCTGTATGAAGAGTTACTTAGCCCACTAATCGCTAGAGAGCTGAGATCGTGTTGACAATTTAAGATTGTGGCGTCAAGTTCACAAAAACGGCTGCCTCCTGTTATTTAAGACGATGACTTAAAACGCCTTAAAATGATGTCAGCTTGAACTGACCCTTGCAATTCGCAAGCCAAATACAAAGCGCTTATTTGATTTGCAACACATCGGTTTACATTCTGAAGCATTAGACAATTCGAAAACCGGGTTGAAATGCTAATTTGACCGCCTCAAATGTTTTGCAGATTACACCAAGCCAATGTTGAACTTCAAAATGACTGATCAAGCTTCGTGACTGTCTCATTACTTGGTAGCACAGATGTGGTCTTGGAATTAACATTGCTTTAATTTAAGGTCGGATATTTCACGGAGCTATAGTCCCAAAAATTTCATCATAGTTATAGGACCTTTATCACCTCATGTCATTGTCTGACACACCTACAAAACATTCCTTGCCCTCTGCGGCGAATTTCTCAGCCCCCACCCCACATAGTGATATCTTCTCCTTCCTTCTGTAAGGTGGATCCAGGCGAAGGCAGTCTACGCACAGTGGTCAGTGGTCTCGTGCCGCACGTGCCTATTGAGAGGATGCAAGGATTAGTGGGCATCTTCGTGTGCAATCTCACACCCGTCAAGATGCGTGGTATTGAATCACAGGTTATGCTGATGTGCACTGCTGACACCAATGATAGAGTGGAACCTCTATTTATTGAGAGTCCGATAGCCCTTATGTTGGATGGCAGAGTTTGCGTGCAGAATTATCCTGGTGAGTTGATATCCGCATTCTATTAAAGCACCTCGAGTATCGAAAACAGGCTGATTTTTGCTTTCGCTACCTCCCTATCGAACAAGAAGACGTTATTGGATACGATTAGAATTGTGCTGATTTTCCAACAACGTTCTTAAGCAAAGCTGCACATTTATTCGTTCTCCACCATGTGCGTGTAAATAAAGAGGTGCCAAAGCATTGTGAGAATTCGAATGGCCATTCAGACTGCTCTTTGTCTAGCAGCTATAACTCACAATGAGTCCACTGAAGATCTCAAGAGCTGGTTGGGTAGATGGAATGGCAAACGGAAACTTCAATGCAAGTTCCTGGTCCTTTTGGAGCTTAGGAATCGAATACTCTAGAGATCTCTATCAAGAGGAAAACTGTGCTGCTGTTTAATTTTAGACTCGTGTGCTTCTGCATGTCTGCGCTGAAAATGACCGGTGGTTCCTATGTGCGCTCTAGAACAGTCTCATGGTACTTGTTCCGTCACTCTTTCCCATCCTCCTTTCAATTCTTCGGAAATTGGATTTTAAAAGCTTCGCCCTCTGGCGGCTTAAAGAATTGAAGGCTTCGTCATCAGAGATTGCTCATGTGGGCGACTGTTTACCTGTGACTTCGAACCAAGAACAATTAAGCACTTCCACACGCCTTATAGGAGAAATTGGCGAGCATGACACGCAGGTAGCACTCACTGTTGACTGATGGAGATGTAGAGTGGTCCATCCATTCCCGTATATCTGTGGCATTCGGATCAGCATTGGCGTCAGCGATTGTGGGCAAATTAAGTCCACTCGTATGTGGTGTTTACCAACCAGGAAATCTAAAATAAAAGTCCAATCTAGAAACAGTATAGACTTTCCGATAATTAGACTTGAAGGAAAAAGCCTCAAGAACGCCTATTAATTTTGCTGATAGCCACTGCAATTTGGAACGCCGAACTTTCTGCAAACGCGTGGAATAGCTACCTCTTGGAAACGTTGGGACCTTTAGTGGTAATGTGTATCTACATCACTCTTTGTATTAATGCACTTCGTTGGCTTGAACAGACTGCACACTACAAATTTCGTTTAAGAATAGTGATCGATTATGATGCTCATGCGTGAAAACTTCACTTTGCTCAAGCAGCTCAATTAATTTTACTATTTTGGGTCCTCCTTTTTGACGAACCGAATGCTCAGCTTCATCACAAAAGGAAAGTGTGGAAACAAGTGATGCCTGATTTGCGCAGGGAAGGTTCGCAAATAGCCACCTATAAGGGTGTACCCTGGAAGCTGAGGAACAGCCCCGATGCTGTCATCAGGGCCCCTACTGTGGTAGACGCGCAGATCTCCTAAGCGAAAAGTGTGATTTATCGCGATCATAATAAATAGAGGCAATCTTGTGGCCAGTGTTTGCGCCTTTCCCTTGTAGTGGGTAGCGTGCAGAGATGTTGATCCAGATTGGTCGAGTAGAATTGCAAAGATTAAACTTTGGTCCCAACTGACCAATATCTGAAGTGATGTTGAAAGAGACCGGTAAGAGATTTGTGGCCAGTGTTTGCGCCTTTCCCTTGTAGTGGGTAGCGTGCAGAGATGTTGATCCAGATTGGTCGAGTAGAATTGCAAAGATTAAACTTTGGTCCCAACTGACCAATATCTGAAGTGATGTTGAAAGAGACCGGTAAGAGATCCTGTTTCCCCATCATTTACCAACGAGACTGGAGCTCCCTTGCTATGACGTGCCTAGAAGAGGCAAACCTACTTGAGAAAGGATTGCTTAGGGTACTTCAGTGACAAACTAAGGGAAAGGAAGAGAGCTAAATTTATCTTGAATCTGACTGAGGTCTGTGCTTTGGACCAGTGTCAGCCTTAATAGGCAGGTCAGTGAGCGCAGTCATCTAAATTGCTTGTGAATCACTCGCCGGTAATACCACTGCTTTTGCAGCATCAAGAACGGCAGCTGAACATGTCCCGTGGTTTCCCATGGCTTGGGAAGTGGAGCGAATGCATCATCTCTTATGCAAGGAGTGAGATCAGGCAATTGCATTGAAATTGGACACAGGAGTTGATAGACACTCGGATTAACAGTAGGGTGAGTGTTTGTAATGTAGTGCTCCCGTCGATTCACTTGCCATTCTCAACGCAAAGTAAAAGTGTACGCCACTGTCTGTGGGGGTAGTGCCCGCTTCCAACTGACAAGTTGTTCTCTTTGAGGCTCTGTGTCGAATAGCTATTTGAATCAGAGTGAATCTGTGCAAAGCGGCCATTTGCCTGTCGTAGATATTGTTGTTTAGTAAGCGCATCGCAATTGCCCATTGTGCAGCTACAATCAGCCGGGTTCAAAAATGGCAGATACAGGCGTGCCAGCAACCCTTGCTAGGACAATAGTCAGCTCTAACGAATTAAAATTTAGGGCCCTAAGTTACATTGATTTAGGCAGATCTATGTCTTAGGCAGTTTGATGTCCGAAATGTCGAAGTGACAAAGTCAAGGATCCCACATGCCACAACATGAATTTGAAAAACAAATAAGAAGTGTTTGGAGCCCCAACGATGTCCACGGCAAATCCAGAGCAAGAAGTAACCTGACGACTTTGCATCCAATTATGCGACTTCATGTTGACTATCTTCAACCTTTCTCAAGCGACTGCACACTCAATGAACCATTCAAGGAGGCTGGATCTCAAACCACTCTGGCAACATTCCCATAGCACTTTTAACAGGCTTTGGCAATTGCTTAGCTCCTACATCCCATTAGGTTAAAAATCAGTAAAGAAGCTTTCGATAATTACCACCTGCAGATATTTATTCAAATGCGCTTATGGAGCCGTTCCCCAAGCTACACAAATTAAAGATGCTTTTGAAGGATGAAAAGTTACTACCAATAGAACCACTAACTTACCAAAATAAGTGTCAGATTTTAGCAAAAGAAGTCTCAAAAATATGGCAGGGGCAAAAAGATGCTGGCAATAGAGGTTGGGAAAACCACGGTTCCACGGCGAACTCTCGGTGCACCTCTACAACTTCCAGTCACCTTAGTGGCGGAATCCTTGCCTCATCCTATAAATTGAGAACCGATGTTGCTTTGATGTTATTCCATTTTCTTACCACTTTCGTCGTTCACTTCCATGGGTCGTCTCCACGGAGATTGTGACTAGCGCTAAGAAATGCCTTTGTTAAGTCAGTGGCATGAGCAAGCTTAAAGTGGTTCAAACGGTAGAACTACGAAGGCCTACGGAATGCGCTTCAAGTAGCATAATCCACAGATATTTAGCACTCTTTTCTAACAACCGAGCATCACACTGTTCTTTAGGAGGAACTCATTCCCCTGGCTTCCTCAGAGTTACTCAAAAGGAGACAGGTGGCAGAGTAAGCAGTGTGAACTGCATAAACTTGGGTGTGTTCATTATTATAACCGCCACTTACTGCTTAGAAAGTATTGAACTCAGTGCAAAGTTAGGTCAGATCATTCACAGATAAATGGTTTAGGATAAAAGTCAAGTGCGGTAGCTGAGTGGATGCGAAAATGATTGACGAGGGTATGAGCAGGGAAACGCCAAGGTCAACATCGGTAACAAAAGACGCCAAACCGGTTTCGAAAACCCAGTTATTTCAGTGCCTAATTGCTGGTTGGCTCAGCCCTACATAAATGCAGCAGGCAGGAGGCTCTTCAATGAATACCGGCGGATTCACGCGGGCATTAAAGGAAAGCTTCATTGAGAGGGCCTAATCTGCTATATGGACACAAGTGCTACCAAGCTATCGGCAATACTGACTGCCACCTGCTACGACGGAAGTTCTTCACTGCAAAACTGGAAAAGCAAAGGCCTTCTCTAGTTCTGAACGTTCCTAGTAGATTAAACTGAACAAATGTTAAGCTTCCAATTCAATGAACTTGGTAAAACGGGGGACCATTTAGGCTGACAGAAGTACTAGTTCGGATATTTTGCGAATTCACTACACTATGCAGCATCGCTGCCAACTTAGTCGACGAATCTATAAATAGTCGTGTTTACTAGGCCTGAAATTAAAAGTAACAGAATGGGAACGACCGAAGGCAAAGATATTTATAACTTGTGATTTTGGAATAGTAGAGGTTAAACTTATTGGTAATTGAAGGATGCACGTTAAGTTACATTAAATGACATCCTGTTTACTGTCTACGGATGTGTCTTTGCATACAAGCCTGCCTCATAACGCCCTAAAGGAATAGTTGGTTAGTGAACCATACCTCACGGCTGATTCGGTTGCCTATATTGACTGTTCAATAAGGGATGACGAATATCCGTTCCACAGCTGCCCCTACTCCAAATAACCATTACAAGGGTTTGCACGACACTTGCGTTCAACTGACTTTAATGACGTGATGTGAAGGTTTATTTGGTATGCATGGTGTCGCTTTCGATTGCGAGATTAGTGTGAAGAGCAACAGCAAAACGCGGAACGCAACTCTACCAAAGGCACTCGTCTCCAATGCGATTCGTCTTGTGTCCTAACCAAACCTCCACCACCAGCGCAGCTGCTGAATGCTAAGTGCATTTTAGCATTGCCTGCAGTAGGATTGATCTTGGAGCCAGAGATGATAACCATTTGCCTAAAATTTGCCACCTCAAATGTTTACAGATGCACAACCACTGCTGAGAGCCCACCTCGATATTCCATGACACCGCAGACACTAACATGGGTCAACTGGATTCGTGTCCTGTCAAGCAGCTGTTTTATGATCTAACATTGTGCCAATAAATTAGGCTGCTCAAGGAACGTGTGCATATTCGTTGCTGAGCTGTGTCATTTTGAGGTGAGGGTATCGACAGTGAGTCAGCTTAGCAAACCACATGGTAGCAACTCGTAACATACCAACTGGGCCAGATCATGACTCGCCTTAATCCTCTAACCCTATTATGACGCAGCTCAGTGTTCCTTCGCATACTTGAACTTTTAAATTTCGTTCCAATTGAAGCTGTCTCATGTATAAAATTAAAAGTAACAGAATGGAAACGATCGGAGGCAAATATATTTATAATCTGTGGTTTTGGAATAGTAGAGGTTAAACTTATTGGTAATTAAAGGAAGCACGCTAAATTACATGAAATGACATCCTGTTTACTGTCTACGGATGTATCTTTGCACACAAGCCTGCCTCATAACGCCCTAAAGGAACATCTGGTTAGTAAGCCATACCTCACGGTTGGTTCGGTTGCCTACATTGGTTGTTCAATAAGGGATGACGAATATCCGTTCCACAGCTGCCCCTACTCCAAATAACCATTACAAGAGTTCGCACGACACTTGCGTTCAAATTACTTTAATGACGTGATGTGAAGGTTTATTTGGTATGCATGGTGTCGCTTCCGGTTGCGAGATTGGTGTGAATAGCAACAGCAAAACGCGAAACGCAACTCTACCAAATGCACTCGCCTCCAATGCGATTCGCCTTGTGTCCTAACCAAACCTCCACCACCAGCGCAGCTGCTGAATGCTAAGTGCATTTTAGCATTGCCTGCAGTAGGATTGATCTTGGAGCTAGAGATGATAACCATTTGCCTAGAATTTGCCACCTCAAATGTTTACAGATGCACAACCACTGCTGAGAACCCACCTCGATATTTCATGACACTGCAGACACTAACGTGGGTCAACTGGATTCGAGTCCTGTCAAGCAGCTGTTTTATAATCTAACATTGTGCTGATAAATTAGGCTGCTCAAGGAACGTGTGCATATTCGTTGCTGAGCTGTGTCATTTTGAGGTAAGGGTATCGACAATGAGTCATCGTAGCAAACCCCATGGTAGCAACTCGTAACATACCAACTGGGCCCGATCATGACTCGCCTTAATCCTCTAACCCTATTATGACGAAGCTCAGTGTTCCTTCGCATATTTTAACTTTTAAATTTCGTTCCAATTGAAGCTGTCTCATGTGACCCTTATCTACCATGTTAGTGCAAACGACCAAATGAAGGGTCGAAAGGAATAGTTAAACAACTGGTATCGTTTGCTCACCGAATTTCCGTGCTTGCAATTTAACTTTAGTAAACTCACGCAGTGCCTAAGTGGTTGGGAAGAAATACAAGAACCAAACTCTTAAATTCCCTCGAGAGACGCAATCGATACTTAGAAATTCAGATACAAGCAATGGTTTCGCTCTAATTGTGACCAAAACCATGGAACAATGTCGTTTTAGCTGCAAAAGTTATATGATTTCCTTTAGTTGGAAAGTTTTGACGAACTGCACTTTGTTAAGTCTTTCAGATCGTTCGAAGGGCCAATTACGAGCCGTTTAAAAATCATGGAGCAGAGAAGTGTAATTAAGTTTGAAAGGAACCCATCGTGCTAAGGTTTAGCACAAAAGTTGAACATTTGTGAAATAAACAGGTGCAAGTAGACTATATGCTCACAAGGCATAACCTTATCCTCTCCGTTTCAGAATCCCAAATCTGCATTATGGATGATCAGAAACCGTGGAGCTCGAGAGATCTGCCATCAGCTACAATGCATGCTTCTGTCAAATTCTTGTGAGCGCAACACAACCGCATGTTTCGAAATCCCTTTGCTGAACGTAAACTTTACAGGTTGACTAGCGATTAACCTGGGACCTAGGAAAGCGGTAAGCCTAGACTTCTGTGCTAGTCACGTGTATAAGCATCAATGCCCCAATTTAGATTCAGCAGTGCTAAGACTGGCGTAAATATTAAATTCCAAAGGCACTTGATGAGAGAGAGTTTGAGTGGTACAGAGGCTTGCCATTATAAATTTGCAGCTGCTAATACCGAACAAGTGAGGTCCAGAAAATGGCTTACAAAGGCACCACAAAGCTGAAGGTAAGGTTGCTGAATAAGTTCCCTACGGTGCTTGAAGTGCTTATACTTGGCTGATCCTAATTAAAAAACGACCAGAAATGGTAAAAATGAGCCTGACACCGAAATGATTTTCATTCTGTGTGCTCACCTAAAAAGTAATTAATTTACGTAAGATTGGGTAACGCATCTCCATGCAGTGATTTCCGGTATTAGGAAATACGATGGACAAGAGCCTCACTAACCTGCACATCGCTGGTCCATAGTGCCGTCAGTCTGATGAACTTTCAGTGAAGACTTCCTTAAAGATCACCTCCATAACTGCCATTGGCGGCACTTATTACCAGGCAAGGAAATAAACATTTTCAACCCATATTGGTGGCGGCTCATTAACTAGTGCATAGGTTAGCCCAGGATGGCATCCATCTCACAAAGCGGGGCAGCCCAAGAAGCAGTCACCAAGTTCGCTTTTGGCGTTACAAAGGCTTATGGCAAAAAGCTTCACAGTCAGTTAAATGGAGTCATTTGATATTTTGTTTAACTGCATGCACTTCAGTCGCTGTGAGTTCCGCTTTCACTCTGCAGAAGGCACTGGCTTCGGAGACTTCCAGCTCTTCACCATATCATTGCAAAATGCCCTCATTTACCACAACGTGTTGTGGCCACTTCTCTGGAGCCTCAACTTGTTGTATAATATACCTCTCTTCTGTTCATCCGCGGCATTTCGAGATGGGGTTATTTAGATATCTCTTCGTTTGGTTCTGACGCATGTTTATGGCTTCGCACTTGTATTTCTCCCAAAAGGCATAATTATTGGCCAGTAGCTTCCCAAAGCTTCTCTGCATCAAAGAACATTCGCTTTCCATTTTACGCCACTTTTCGTATTTAGAGAGGTCTTGGGGTGCAGGTATTCGGCGTTGTCATGATCTGGTGTTAGTGGCCATGTTTAGTCTAACGACCCCCACAGTACTGCCTCAGCTCTGTAGGGGATCGTAGGCT
>LWMJ02000265.1:10517-22873 GCA_001693035.2 Taenia asiatica
GGTGGGGACATCAGTACCAGTTATTCTGTCATAAGTTACCCAAATAGTAAAAATGACAGAGCGTTGTGAGATTAGTCCTGAAAGGCTCCGCATACTTCAAAAGGACTCGTAGCTGCCAAAATATTTAATTTTAATTATTTGTTGACTAGAAACACAGGTTCTGGCTTTTGAAAGGAGGAGCGGTCCTTCAAAGAGGAGGTCAAAGGAAGACCCGAGCATAGGCAATAATGTGTTCCGCTAAGTAAACAAACAACCTGAGGAACATTAAGGCTAACAAAGTTTGTTACTTTGTTGTTGGAGTCATCATATTCAATTAAGAAGTACATGATAGCATCTCATTGAGGGATCCTGCGGAAAATCGAGGAAGAATACTTTGTGTTCAATCCAACCACATCGACGTGTCAAAATGCTTGAAGTTGCACAACAAAGGAACGATCCAACCTGGTTTGTCACGTAAAAGCTTCAAGTAGACAACAGGTAGTGATTTTACATTGATACGCTCACCATCAACCCTATTGTGTGTGCCACGACCTTGAACCCCCCCTGACCACTTCCACTCTCTCTCCCCCTCCTTAAATAACAACACTTGAAAGCATAAAAGGTGTCTGTTAATATTATACCTCTAGACTGAAGACTATCTGCTAGTCTGTAGTGCTGAATGGATAACTGCTGTGAGTAGGCACCTCTGAGTTATTTGATGCTGATAACCACTTGACTCCCTCTGCTGATTTTCTAGCGCTCGTCCAATCATCTGATGAGTTGTGGAACTCTAATTTCCTGCTCAGCTTCCAAATTTCCTTCCTGCTTACCTCCTGCCTCCTTAATAAATGATTTCGCATTACTAATTCTATTTTGCTTCACAGTATGCAAGTTTTGCTGTTTACAAACCTATGTAGGAAGGGCATGTGAAGGAAGCCAAAAAAGCTACACCAGCATGGTCTAATGTACAACATTAATAACTAACACTGATAAGATAAGTTCATAGTACTGGATTAAAATCAAGATTAGACTAGTCGGCGACTTTGGCTAGACTTAAGATTGCATGGTTATTACTTGATCTACAGGAAAATGGGCTCTGTGTAATCGGCTTCTACCTAAGGAGAAATACTTACATACAAGAGGCTTTGTGGCACTCTTCGCTTTGTTTTTGGGGACACACAGGGCTCCAGCATTGTACTTACACTAAGGGCACTACAGCGCACTGCCCAAGTATTTTGACTTCTTTCGACTTTAAGGAAGACTCGAGATGCCACAGCGTCGACCTTAGAGATTGCTGCTGTTTAACCCACCACTGGGAAGAGTAGTAAAGAAAATCTGATCCCAAATTTGCAGGGATATTAGGTGAGTAATCCTTGCGAAAGTCAATCCATAAAGATGCAATGGAAACTGCTATTCGTTGTGAATGTTGGAGATATGAATGACCTAAAGGTGAATTTGAACTGCTCACCTTAATCGGACTTCAGCCGGAACTCGAGATCGACGAACCACGAATGTTAATGGCTAGCAAAACCCATTAGCTTACGTGTGCCAGTAAGTAAAATGCTCTTTACCTACAGCCAATCATCTTCCACCACTTCAACACTCCAACCTCCTTCTCTGACAGAATGACCAACACCGATCAATCGCCTCGTGTTTGCGTGTTCAACTGGGGGCGAGGCATCATTAACCGCGACGCGATTACAGAGTAAAGCTGTCAAAGAGATTGAAAACATGATGCATGTGGGTGCATTGTTGGGTGTATGATGTTGTTGCCACGGGTGCCTCAACACTTGCTCCGGTCGCAGTCATAGTTGCCTCTTGATGTCATCAAGGTGACAGTTGAGGCTAAAAGAAAAGGAACAAACATTTGACTGCTGTAAACAGACGGCTATTAGGGAAGAACTACAGTCTCTTAGGACTTTTCTAACCTATGCCATCATGCTCATGGTGCATACCTGATCCACACAGGAAAACAGGGAGCATTAGCTGCTTTGGTAAATCACCTGAGGCAAGGTTGGATGGCAAAACGTTGCAGCATTGCCACACACATGATTCATTCCCCTCGATCAACGCACATGCCTTCGCCACATGTGTGTGAGAGGAATATTTAGCAAATCGCGACCCAATCAATGAAGCTGGTCTGGGATTTTAGGAACTGGAAAGCATTGATACATTGGCTGCTGGACAATGGAGTCAATCAAGCATTCAAGACATTGGTTTTTGAAGTAAGGCATCAAGTATCCGAACCCTGCTGCCTTATTTCGATCTGCGTAACTGAAAACGGGCTCGCCAATTTCACTTCAATATTCAGTCTTCTGTACCGTTTCGTCAAGTGGGACAAAGCATTATTCATTCACTTGCAAAAAGTAAGCGAGTTGGCGGATACCACGCAGTAAGTTGGCGGACACTATGCACTACCTGCAAATGCTTTACTTGGATGGAGCATGGGTTAGGCCCTCGTATTTCCCATCCAATCCCACCGGATCCCACTTTGCACGCGAAGGCTCCTAAAAGCACAAACATCCGTCTGTGAGTCTGCTCCTCACAATTCTGCGCATCAGAGCTCCTATGGACGAATCCGCCTTTGCTCTGCCTGGTTGCTTGCCTCAAATTGGCATGGCCTTGCATGGAGTGGGTGGGGCATCACTGAGGTGCTGCATCGCTACTCGTGGAACGCGCGAACATGCTTGCGCTCTGCCACAAAAAGTGCCCGAAATTGGCTCCGAAGCATGTCACTGTGATGCAAAGCAGTTGCATTTGGCAGTGAACTGTCACCCACCTGACTGGAGCACACTCAGCGTGATTTTCAAATGATCATTTAACTTGAAATAATGCACTGCTTCAACAGGCATACTGGTTACTGGCAGATTACTAAAAAGTGGGGCATCCGATGTTCTGACCCAAGAATAGAGAGCAGTCTGCATTGTCTCCGTTGCCTTGCACAATTTGAGGTGGTAGACGGTGTTTGCCTAGCCTAGACGATTGGGATAGCATGAGCTCTGTGCTAGTTGTGAAGCTGCATCCATAAGTGTTGAGGATTGCGTGTTCGCTCTACTTCCAGGTGAGCACAAATTGTGCAATTCTGGTCAAGGCGACTCGTTGATATAACTTCCGCTTGAACTGTCCATTATTTGCTGCCTATTCTGTTGTGGAAATATGCACGCGCAAGCAGCATAAAATCAGTAATTATAATCCTCATATAAGTAGCGCCTATGGAGCCAGAGTGATTCGCCACTCTCTCTTCTCGTATCCTGCAATCCATCCATTTATCCATCCATCTATCCGTCCATTCATCCATCCATCCGTCCATCCATCCATCCATCCATCCATCCATCCGACCATCCACCCATGCAATTGTCGAGTTTCAAATGTGGGTTTGGAAGCTATGCCGCATATCTTGCCTTGCGTTCGACAAAATGCAATGTGGATAGCATTGCCGAAGTGGAAAAACAACCATATGCTTGTCCAAAAAAGGGCCTTCAAGGACAAGTGGCGGAGAAGAGTAATGTTCCATCAAGATATTCCTGACCTGCCAAATCTAGATCATTGTTTAAGTCAGACGTAGACAAAGGACGAGAAGTGGCACCCTCCTTGGAAGGATTGTGCTTCAATGCTTCCTCCAACACCATACTTAGGTGCTCAGGTAAACTACTGCACTACAAACACATATATAAATCAACTACAGTGAGTAACATATGAATGACTAACGTCACACATATGTGACGTGCATTGCCTGCATTACGTGGATTAGTTCATTCAGCTACAACATCAATTTAAGATTCTAACCAAGCAACACTTGGTAAACAATAAGTAAGCACCAAAATATGTTTGTTAGCAAGCTAGAACAACTCACAAAGGCATTCGAATGAACCAGATGTTCCGTCTTTTTCGATTTGAAATCTGTGCGTGATCGTACGTGTGACGTTTGTGCATTTGCAGCTAGCTTAAACCAGCCTGTGTAACAATAAGCTTTTTTTAAGGCAAGATGGCCCAGACAAAAGAATGTCTCTAGCTGGAGAATGTGCACAGTTGAAGCGAAGGTGCGCCTCTTACATAAGAAGAGGTAGCACATGACGTCGTTGGATGGAAATCCATTCAAGTCGGATGTGCTTTCCACTGCTGCCAAGGTAGCGTCGCAAGACTTCCTTGAAGGCTAAAGAAGGCACAGTATGAGGGCAGGATGCAGAGGGATTATGGCTACTGCCACGACCTGGAGGCCAGCCCACGACACACGTCTCTTTCCGACTTCCATTGAGCATTGACAAAAATTGCCTAAATTAGAGATTGAAGATCTCCAGAAAGGGTCAACCGCAAGGCTGCGACTTCACCACCTGCAACATTGCCTCTGCGATTTCATATCCTTGTTCATCTCCTTGAATGCTCTTTTTAAGTTCCCACTAAGCCCACGGTGATGAATCCCAATTGTTATCATTCCTCAACGGTTGACAGCCAGTAGAATTGACGAGTAGCATCAACAGTGGGTTATTTGTTTGTCGGGACAAATAACAACTCAACACCAATCTTAGCAACAACGAGGTGACAATGCAAAACGCCACAGTATTGTGACCCGCTAGTGGAGGACATGTGGCCTTAGTCGAATGCTAGGCAAAGATAACGTTCCGATTCTTTGCACGTAAAGTACCTCGAATGTGAATGCCACTTGACTGTAGGACTGGCAAATGGGTGGGAGACTCACATTGGAATCCAAGTAGGGGAGGATCCGCATGCTAGATTTAGAAGTCGTTGACGATGTCCCTAAGGTCGTCATTTTTGTGAAGTGGGGTTTTCAAACGCAGTGGTAAAAGTGTTTACAAAGTGGTATTTGTGAGGCATTTGCTTTCGTAAAACGGATTGCAATCCGCAACTCCACAGCATCTCTTCCTTCTTGACACCGTGGTGGACTTGTCCATGGGGTTGAGACAGGGTTTGCCCTCGTCGTTACTGACATCTAGCTGCTGCGACAACTACTAGGTGGAGGTGTCTGTTTGATGCAAGCACGTCATAGCTGTAGAGGAAAGCCTTCGCACGTGGTAGGCAGCGTTATTCTGCAGTGCTAATGTCTCATCTGAAATGCACCTCCCAAAGTGGCGACTAGACGTGAGGTTCCACAAATCACTTGTCATGCATACCCACATATCGGGCACCGTGGATTAACTCGGAAGTTGCAGGGATGCCCGCGACTGTGTGTGGAAGTTATCGATTTTTAGGTTGCTGTCACCCGATACAAACATTCGCGCGATGAAAATGCAGGTAGGATTTATGGATACATAATATCATACTACAACATTGTCGCATAAATGCACTAGCAGCACGAATACAGCACCGACGGGGTTCTTCTACTCCAAGATAAAGTAAACCAAGTAACTCACACCAACCCCTCTGTTATAGGAGCAAGCTTTTACAAAGAGAAGTGAACGAAGCCAGAAAAGAAGAACTACTAGTAGATCCACCTCCACAGCCCACATTCACGTGCTTCCATGCAGACAGCCAGTTTCACCTAAACTTTCGCACTAAAACTAAAATCAGCAGCATCATCCTGACCCTCAACACAGTCTCTTTTGTAGTTTGATACGTGGTCTGCTGCAGACAGTTGACATAAACTACAAAAAGCATGTGCATCACGTATGTGCGACGCAGAGCGTACTTGTTAATCGAGGTGATTGTGTAATGGTTGCGATTTCGCTGAACTATTCCACAATCCTAGCTGGTATTGAGGAAGGCAAAAAGGCTGCACTCAATTCACCAGGCTGCTCTTTTCGCCCCCTCCCTGCACGATGGTTGCGTCATGAATTTGCGGTGACAAGTTGATCCTGTCTGGGAAGCCTATTAGGTATCCCTTAAACATGCGCTGTGACATCGATGTGTTAATAAATACGACCTGTTACGCACATCGCCATTGAACCTGATGTAGCAACTGAAAGGTCACATTCATTCATTCATTCATTCATTCATCCATCCATTTATCGAGCTCTCGATCCTAACTGATTGAATAGCGGAATTTTAAAACAGAAAAAGGCAATCTGGATAAACGCACTTATGTGCCAACAAAAGACAAAGCAGTTAAATGAGGTGGCGAATCCAAGCCTAAATATCCTTTAACTCACCTGCTGGAAAACTTCGATGGAGGGCATAATGCTTGCTCCTACTGAAGACGTTGGCCTCCGTTGCAGAATCACTTCCTCCAGCTCCTTGTGTTTAAGGTAATTTTTCTTTGGCTTTTTTATACTATTTAAATCAAATGCAATTCAGGACATTACAGGCGTCAAAAAGTAAACTTTAAAACCGGCTAGCGACAGAAGGAAAAAGATTGTGACGCAAAAGCCGCATAGACTCCCTGTCGCACACAGTGAACAGTATGGACTCAATCATGAAATTGTTTGCATCTGCCTTGTGCCGTCCGAAAGTAGTCGTCAGCTTTGCACTTCGTCGGTTTGCTTGGTTCACGTAGGGTACAGACACTACTTAATTGGCCACTTCCGTGGACTGATCGCCTAGTCCCGACTGCACTCAACAGCAGCGTAATTCGAGGTGCCATTCCAAGTGCACGAAGCGTATTCAGTGGATGTGCTCATCTGACAGCGTGACATTGGCAGCATTACTTCACCTTAAAGGGAGCATCGCTGGTACCTTATAATGCAGTGTGCAAACTCAAAGAAATGTCGCCACATTTTCCCCAGCATCCTATTGCTTGAAAAGCAAATGCAATTTGCCCGCTATTCTATGCTGTTGGTGCAACAAACCACTCACCTCCTTAGGTGGGTGGCAAGCATATCAGGTGAGAAAATGACCCCATCTCTCCCATTGAAATATCGCCCATAAATCACTCACTTTAGAACACACCCAAGTGTGTCAACGAGGGCCCACATCAGTGCACACAAGAGTAGGAGTGATGCATTTGCAGAGCTCTCACTAATCGGTTACATGTGAGCCTGCAAGAACTCTTGGCACAAAGCAACATAAAGCACATTCTATGCCTAACATTGCTCCTGCAAACATCCTGCATTGCCTTCACCCCATTCACTGCGGACGTGCTCCTCCACCTCTCCTGCCCACATCCGAGAATGCGGCGCATAGCTTGGCCTATTAGCACCCAGTCTGCTGCCACGCAAACGCTAACGCCAACGCCGCAAACCGTTTGACCCATGAAGCTGGCCAACGCACGTCCACACTCTGAATTACGCCTCGATGCTCTCGTCACTTCCGGTAGCTCAATTTTCCTTGCAAGATCCCTGCATGACCTACGTATCAGAAGCTTATTTGCAGACAAGTGTTTTATGTCAAGTAGAGCTCTTATGCTCCTTGAGAGTCTGCCTTGTCATGGCGTGAGATCTCAAAGTGTTTCAGCTAAGTCCAGTTGCAGTGAAGTGTTTGGAAGCATCCACAATTGTCTCGCAAATGTCTCAGCAATCAAGCTGGATGAGGGTGCAGCCTCACGCTCAATGAGATGCCCTGTCATCTTAGATTGGTGAAAGCGACCAGCATGCCTAGATATTTAATGTTAGAAACATAGGACGTTTGTCAAAAATGCATCGCCAAACACATTGAATAGGAGATGCAAAGGTAAGACTCTTCAAACCATGAACTCCATAAGTCGTTCCACTGTGCAGGGTGCGATTTCCAAATAATTACTTAACAAAGAATAATAATGGACAATGCACGTCACATATGCGTGACGCCAGATATTCATGTGTTACTCGCTGTAGTTGATTTATATATGTAATTTTAGTGCAATGGTAAGTAAGTAAGTAAGTAAGTAGCGTAAGTGCAGGCAAGTTATGGAGGCTGTGAAATATAATTTATTTGGTTACTCTTACGCGTTACCCGCTAAGTAGACAAGTGATTGTGATGGACCTCACCTTGAGATGTACACACAAATCCATCCTTCCAATCAAATAAATGTCAAGACTAACTACCTGAGGTCTTGTTGCCTGGATCGCACAAAAACACTGTGGTTTCTTTCTCATTAATAAAAGTATAGCTTCACCAAGAACCCTCATTTTGGAATAGTTCTCCTGAATGGGTCAACGTAAAATAAATATGTGGCTTGGTGAAGCAGGCTTCGTTCACTGCCTCCCTAAATGTATGAAGAATATCTGAAGTCAAAACACAACACAATGAAGTGTAGGGCATCAAGATGGATGCAATGCCTTTGATAAAACAAGTTTGGGCATTTATGGTGTTGAACTCGCGTCTCCTTTCCCATCTGCCCCATTGACTGATGCGATGGCCTGCATTGAGGTAGCATGGCTGATTGTGGAAGATGGCACAGAGAAGGAGAGTTGCCCATTGTGTGTGCTATGTGCGTGAACATGTCATCGGGCTGAACCAATGGGACCATTATTTGTGGTACGGCTTTATCATGGCTATGATTGCAATCACCACCATATGTTGAAAACATTTAAATCCATACTTTTCTCTTTCAAATGCTGTAACAAAATATTATCTTGGACTCACTACAGCCTCACAATGTTACCTCGAACTTAATTTCTACAGGAACGCACTCCCACAATTTTAGCCACCATGACAGCTATTTCCATTACCTAAAAATATTTTCACCTTCCTTGCACCTCTCCCCCTTCTTTACTTCCTTTTCCATTCTGCCACACTCCATTCCTTCCATTCCTTCCTTCCCCAACTCTACCCTTCTCCCTCTCTCCCTACCTCTTCTTCGAGTAGCTCTTTGCCTTCCACCTCCCCTTTTCGCATTCACATAGCATCCCTCCACCACCTTCCCCCCATTCGCACTCATCTGCACTTTCGGCTATTGCATAGATAACTGCTTCTTCCGCCCAACCTCTACGCCTCACGATGACTTCAAGCATCCATTGCAATCTCATCAACTTCATATCAGATATGACTGATCAGTTATGTTGCGCCCCTCCGTCCCTCCGTCTATCCACCACTACCTTGGAGCACAATCCTCTGCTTCTTTGGCAGCCCACATGTTACTTAGGGTTAAAATACACTTCTCTCGTTACTTATATCGCCTTGTCACTTAGTCAGTAAAATGGTGGTGCAGAATCGTGACGAGGAGTTATAGGCGGTGCACTTATTGAAGCGTAGTGGGCAGATTTATCCAAGTGGAAATTTGACCAGTCATCTTTCTCCTCACCATTGCCAAACCAACCCATACACTTCCCTTTTGCTTCGAGTTCCATGAAGGGATCAGACGGGAGTTGTAGGGGAGGCCTTGTTGAATGAATGCCTAATGATTTGCGTGGCAGCCGATACACCCACTCACTGGATGATTGGCGCATCGCCACTTCTCCTTCCCTCTCCATAGTGCCTACGCGAGCTCTCTCATCGCAGCCCTGCATGACAACAATCACATTTCACACACTCGTCACCCGTGTCGCCAACAATCATTCACTGTGACGAACAATCCAATGAAAGAATCATTTCTTTCTCTGTGGAGACACAATGTGCCACATTGGAACGTCGTCTCGTTCCCCATCCCACACATGCGTATTGCAGCGGCCTCACCTAACCTTTGCTTGATACCATTCCAGATGAAAGGAAGCAGTCATAGTAGCAGTAATGGGGCAGAATACACATCGATGTCACACAATGTGGTTGAAATGGTACTAGTGACACATCGGAGCTCAAGGAAGCCACTGTAACCGTCGGCAGGTCGCGTCGTCCAGCCCAATTACAATGGCAGGGCTCTAAGTGGTTTTGCACCCAAAACAAGGCGTAAAACACACAGTCTGAAGGGCACCCAACACCCCTCCTCCACGGTCTCCTCGATCCACCTCCAGCGCCTACCAACACGTTGTAGTCGGCGTTGTAGGAGGAATCCTCAGGCATGCTACTAAGACGATGTTCAATTCCTCCTTGCAGTATCAATGCATCCGCGCTTTGCTTCACCTTGGGAAATGCACTGCCCATTGCTATGTCAGCCTCTAGTGGTGGCAATAGCAGCCTAGAAGCAGGTTTGTTTGGCAGGCACTCTCAACACAGATGGACACTCTGCACGCTTTTCACCCAAAACAAGGCGTAAAACACACAGTCTGAAGGGCACCCAACACCCCTCCTCCACGGTCTCCTCGATCCACCTCCAGCGCCTACCAACACGTTGTAGTCGGCGTTGTAGGAGGAATCCTCAGGCATGCTACTAAGACGATGTTCAATTCCTCCTTGCAGTATCAATGCATCCGCGCTTTGCTTCACCTTGGGAAATGCACTGCCCATTGCTATGTCAGCCTCTAGTGGTGGCAATAGCAGCCTAGAAGCAGGTTTGTTTGGCAGGCACTCTCAACACAGATGGACACTCTGCACGCTTTTCCCACTGAGCCACATTGAAGATGTCTCGCCAAGATATTCGACAGCAAAATGTCACTCTAAAACTAGTGCTGCATCGTCTCTGAGATGCAAAATTGACCTTGTATCGAAAGAAAGACCACTTGCTTCAACGTTAGGTCAATGTTATGGGGCGTACAGTCTCGTCAGAAGGGATAGTGGTCACCGAAGTTTGTACCAAACAAGTAAGCATTTAACCGACACCTGTGCAGAGGAATTTTTCTTTCCCTCTTCCTCATCCTCCTCCTTTTCATTCTCCTTCTCCTCCTCCTCCCTTCCATCAGCCCTGCTAGTAGAAGGCGCAGTGTTACTGCACATTTTCACTATGACTCACCAGGAAAAGCGTGGTAAGTGTACATTTGCGGTGAGAGTGTCTCTTAATCTCCCGAGGAACAGCGTGCGTCCACGACCAGATGGAAATTGTTCACCCACCTCTGGTCTGCAAAGCGCATTCCAACAACGTTACTTTTGCACAGTTATTGCACAATGCTGCTTCCAATTTATCAACGCTAACAGTCAGTACGAATGCTAAACAAGCAGACCTGACAGCATCTCTAGCCACCTAGTTAACGCTTAGTCCAACAAATGTGGGCAGATAAAGAGGGGGCGGTAGACAGATGTATGTATATACACAAATGTAATAGGCTCCTATTCGTAGGAAAATAGCACGCAAATGACAAGCACGTTGTAAGGTTACGCGTCCTCTCAATGAAACTACGTCTCGATAACCGCATTCCAATGTCATTACAAAACCAATTGCATAGTAAGCATGAGGAACAGTCCCACATCATCACTTGAAGTATTGTACATTTAAAACAGCATGTAATCGCCTCTTGTAGTTAGGAACAGAACGTCTTAACAGTCAAATTGTGAAGCCTTTGCGTTCACAGCTCCAGCTAGTAGGTGTAAACGCCTACGTCCAAAACAACAGCATCCATCCAACATATTCCACATCTAACCACATTTCACTACCAAGACGCAGACGACTCCGCGGAGCGGGGGTCTAAGTCATCAATCTCGCACTGTTTGCCATTCCACACAAGCACACACACACACTTACACAATGTCACCTCGTCACCACCAGCGGCACTGCGATTCCCTCGCATCTGAAAAGGAGAATAGCATAAAAGCAATGAAGCCATGAAGCACGAATATCCAGCTCGCCGTCGCAAAACTAAGGCCTCCAAACACAACCACCGAGAAGAGAAAAGAACGCCTCGACAAACAAATAAACAGGTCCACCCCCACCTACAGTCCACATGGTAACGCGATCACTTCTTGCTACACACACCTTCCCCCACTCTGCCTTCACCTCACACAGACCACACCAACTCACGCCTTTACGCATTCACACCTGCAAAGATAAACCCCTCCCCACAACCAGGCCATCTCATTGAGGCCCTACACAACACCTCCCGCACGCAATGATCACATCAACACAAACAACAACCGTCCTCCCCAAGTCCATGAGTACTGTTATCGCCCCACCCTCAACCAGAACCCTCATCGCGTGCATCGCTGCGCAGACAAGACAACAACAACGACAAAAACTCGTTCACAGCAAGCTAGTCTTAACCGCGGGAGGCCTGACGTGATAGCGAAGGTGAGAGCCGCACTCATTGCCACCACACAACGCCTCCATCCTTGGCAATTATAGGAGAAGTAGATGAGGAAAAAGAAAACGAAAAAGACGGAGAAAAAGAAGAAGAAGAGAAAGAAGCACGAAAAGGAGGAAAAGTAATAGAAAGAGAGAAGAGGAGGAGGAGAATAAGAAGAAGAAGTCCTCCCACCAACCGCACCCACCTCTTCTACATTTATTCTAGCAATACAAACAGATGCATGAAATAAAGTGAACATTATGTTAATAATAATAAAGGGACATGAATATGTGACGAATGTAAATTAGCAGGAAAATGGCCAATAGGCACCAAGTACCTGGTAAAGGCAAAACACTTACCGAAAAATTCAAGTCTTCACAATCCAAATCCACCGTCAAAATGACAAGCAAATCAACTGACGAATTGCCAAAACAGCCCCACCTCTCGTCTCAAGCATTATACAGTGCAACAGGAACACCA
>LWMJ02000265.1:45708-60433 GCA_001693035.2 Taenia asiatica
AGGAGTGAAGCAATGATTCCTTTCCTCTTATTAGTGCCTACACGTAGACTGCCATCGCGGTGCTGCATGGCAGCATGCACCGCACACGCGCTCATCACCTGTGTGGCCAACACTCATTCAGCGTGATCGAAAGAAGCAAAAAGAATGAACCACTTCCCTCTCTGTGGAGAAATACTGTGCCACGAGAGAGCATCCTCTCCTTCCCCAATCATTCATGCGTACTGCACTGCCTCCACCCTAGCATTTTTCACCACTGGGGAGGACGAATGGAAGGAGGCACAGCGGAGGTCGGGTGGAATACATACCTATTTTACACACTGGGACAGAAATTGAACTGGCGACATCGAGAAGGGTTAGGAAGCCAATGTCACAGTCAGGAGGTTGCGTCGTCCAGTCGAAGTACACTGGCGCAGCTTTAACTGCTCACTTCATCGTAGTCAAGGGACAAAACAAACAATTTAAAGAGTAGCCACACCCTCTCGTCTCACTGGGTGGCATCGTCGGTGGTCCCCTTGCAACCGAAGGGTCACCAGAGAAGCACACACTTAACAGCAGCTGGAATTAGCTGAAACACTTTCAGATCTCACGCCATGCCAAGGCAGACTCTCAAGGAGCATAAAAGCTTTAATTGACATATATCACCTGTCTGTAAATGAGCCTCCGATAAGTAGGTCTTGCAGGGATCTTGCAAGGAAAATTGAGCTATTGGAAGCGATGAGAGCATCGAGTTGCAACTCAGGGGGCGGACGCGCGTTGGCCAGCTTCATGGGCCACACGGTTTGTGGCGTTGGCGTGGGAGCAGACTGGGTGCGAAGAAGCCAAGCTATGCGCCGCATTCTCGGATGTGGGCACGAGAGGTGAAGGAGCACGCCTACAGCGAGTGGGGTAAAGGGAATGTCGAATGTTTGCAGAAGTAGTGTTAGGCATAGAATGTGCATTGTGTTGCTCAGTGCCGAGAGTTCTTGCAGGCTCATGTATAACAGATGAGTGGGAGCTCAGCACTAATGTGGGCCCTCGTTGGCACACTTGGGTGTGTTCTAAAGTGAGTGATTTATGGGCGATATTGCAATGGGAGAGATGGAGATATTTACTCACCTGATATGCTTGCCACCCACCTAAGGAGGTGAGTGGTCTGCTGCACCAACAGCATAGAATAGTGGGCAAATTGCATTTGCTTTTCAAGAAGTAGGATGCTGGGGAAAATGTGGTGACATTTTCATTGAGTTTGCACAATGCATTATGGGGTACCAGCGATGCTCCCTTTAAGATGAAGAAATGCGAAGTGTGCATTCTGAGAGAAACACTGCCAATGTCACGCTGTCAGATGAGCACATCCACTGAATACGCCTCGTGCACTTAGGATGGCACCTCGAGTTACGTTGCCGTTGAGCGCAGCTGAGGCGAGGCGATCAGTCTACCGAAATGGCCAATTAAGTAGTGTCTGGTCCCTATGTGAATCAAACGAATCAGCGAAGTGCAACGTTCACGACTCCTACCAGACGATACGAGGCAGATGCAAACAATTTTATGATTAAGCCCATACTGTTGGCTGTGTGCGGCAGAGAGGCTATGCGGCTTTTGCGACACATCATTTCTCCTTCTGCCGAAAGTAAATCATTTAGAATTTCGCTAGCCGGTTTTAAAATGTTTGTTTGTTGACGCTTGTAATGTCCTAAATTGTATTTAATTTAAGGAAAATTTAAAAAGGCAGAGGAAAATTGCCTTAAACACAAGGAGCTAGAGGAAGTGATTCTGCAACGGAGGCCAACGTCTTTAGTAGGAACAAGCATTATGCCCTCCATCGAAGTTTTCCAGCAGGTGGGTTGAGGAATATTTGGGCTTGGATTCGCCACCTCATTTAACTGCTTTGTGCTTTGTTGGCACATAAGTGCGTTTATCCAGATATCGTTTTTCTGTTTTAAAATTCCGCTATTCAATCAGTTAGGATCGAGACCTCGATCAATAGATGAATGAATGAATGAATGAATGAATGTATGAATGTGACCTTTCAGTTGCTACATCAGGTTCAATGGCGATGTGCGTAACAGGTCGTATTTATTAACACATCGATGTCACAGCGCATGTTTAAGGGATACCTAATAGGCTTCCCAGACAGGATCAACTTGTCACCGCAAATTCATGGCGCAACCATCGTGTAAGGAGGAGGCGAAAAGAGCAGCCTGGTGAATTGAGTGCAGCCTTTTTGCCTTCCTCAATACCAGCTGGGATTGTGGAATAGTTCAGCGAAATCGCAACCATTATACAATCACCTCGATTAACAAGTACGCTCTGCGTCGCACATACGTGATGCACATGCTTTTTGTAGTTTATGTCAACTGTCTGCAGCAGACCACGTATCAAACTACAAAAGAGACTGTGTTGAGGGTCAGGATGATGCTGCTGATTTTAGTTTTAGTGCGAAAGTTTAGGTGAAACTGGCTGTCTGCATGGAAGCATGTGAATGTAGGCTGTGGAGGTGGACCTACTAGTAGTTCTTCTTTTCTGGCTTCGTTCACTTCTCTTCGTAAAAGCTTGCTCTTATAACAGAGGGGTTGGTGTGAGTTACTTGGTTTACTTTATCTTGGAGTAGAAGAACCCCGTCGGTGCTGTATTCGTGCTGCTAGTGCATTTATGCGACAATGTTGTGGTATGATATTATGTATACATAAATCCTACCTGCATTTTCATCACGCGAATGTTTGTATCGGGTGACAGCAACCTAAAAATCGATAACTTCCACACACAGTCGCAGGCATCCCCGCAGCTTCCGAGTTAATCCACGGTGCCCGATATGTGGGTATGCATGACAAGTGATTTGTGGAACCTCACGTCTAGTCGCCACTTTGGGAGGTGCATTTCAGATGAGACATTAGCACTGCAGAATAACGCTGCCTACCACGTGCGAAGGCTTTCCTCTACAGCTATGACGTGCTTGCATCAAACAGACACCTCCACCTAGTAGTTGTCGCAGCAGCTAGATGTCAGTAACGACGAGGGCAAACCCTGTCTCAACCCCATGGACAAGTCCACCACGGTGTCAAGAAGGAAGAGATGCTGTGGAGTTGCGGATTGCAATCCGTTTTACGAAAGCAAATGCCTCACAAATACCACTTTGTAAACACTTTTACCACTGCGTTTGAAAACCCCACTTCACAAAAATGACGACCTTAGGGACATCGTCAACGACTTCTAAATCTAGCATGCGGATCCTCCCCTACTTGGATTCCAATGTGAGTCTCCCACCCATTTGCCAGTCCTACAGTCAAGTGGCATTCACATTCGAGGTACTTTACGTGCAAAGAATCGGAACGTTATCTTTGCCTAGCATTCGACTAAGGCCACATGTCCTCCACTAGCGGGTCACAATACTGTGGCGTTTTGCATTGTCACCTCGTTGTTGCTAAGATTGGTGTTGAGTTGTTATTTGTCCCGACAAACAAATAACCCACTGTTGATGCTACTCGTCAATTCTACTGGCTGTCAACCGTTGAGGAATGATAACAATTGGGATTCATCACCGTGGGCTTAGTGGGAACTTAAAAAGAGCATTCAAGGAGATGAACAAGGATATGAAATCGCAGAGGCAATGTTGCAGGTGGTGAAGTCGCAGCCTTGCGGTTGACCCTTTCTGGAGATCTTCAATCTCTAATTTAGGCAATTTTTGTCAATGCTCAATGGAAGTCGGAAAGAGACGTGTGTCGTGGGCTGGCCTCCAGGTCGTGGCAGTAGCCATAATCCCTCTGCATCCTGCCCTCATACTGTGCCTTCTTTAGCCTTCAAGGAAGTCTTGCGACGCTACATTGGCAGCAGTAGAAAGCGCATCCGAGTTGAATGGATTTCCATCCAACGACGTCATGTGCTACCTCTTNGGCAGCAGTAGAAAGCGCATCCGAGTTGAATGGATTTCCATCCAACGACGTCATGTGCTACCTCTTCTTATGTAAGAGGCGCACCTTCGCTTCAACTGTGCACATTCTCCAGTTAGAGACATTCTTTTGTCTGGGCCATCCTGCCTTAAAAGGAAGATTATTGTTACACAGGCTGGTTTAAGCTAGCTGGTTCATTCGAATGCCTGTGTGTTGTTCTAGCTTGCTAACAAATACATTCTGTGCCTAATTATTGACTACCAAGTATTGCTCGGTTAGAGTGTTAAATTGGTGTTATAGTTGAATTAACTAATCCACGTATTGGTAAGGGCCTCAGTTGGGCGACCCTGCCCAGAGCCATGCCGCAGTGCCTTAAGCTCTTCTATACGCCGACATTGCCTCTTCTCCTCCTCCTCTAATATCCCCCCTTTCTTGGTCTTCAGGAAGGTCTCAAAACGCTACCTTGGTGGAAATCAATGACATTCTATCGGATTGCATGAGAGAAGGCCTTGATACATCCACTGAAAAGGCAACAAATTATGGATAATTCAAGAACACGTTATAACAGCGGGAAGCCTTGACCAGACTTGCACAGTTTGTGCTCACCTGGAAGTGGAGCGAGCAAGCAATCCTCAACACTTATGGATGTAACTCCATAACTAGCACAGTGCTCATGCTCTCCCAATCGCCTAGGCTGAGCAAACACCGTCTATCACCGCAAATTGTGCAAGGCGACGGAGACAATGTAGACTACTCTCTATTCTTGGGTCAGAACATCGAATGTCCTACATTTTAGTAATCTGCTAGTAACCAGTATGCCTGTTGAAGCAGTGGACACTGAACCTTGCCATCGTCGTGGCAACGAAGCTGAATGTGTTCCAGTCAGGTGGGTGACAGTTCACTGCCAAATGCAACTGCTTTGCTTCACAGTGACATGCTTCGGAGCCAATTTCGGGCGCGTTTTGTGGCAGAGCGCGAGCATATGTGCGCGTTCCACGAGTAGCGATGCAGCACCTCAGTGATGCCCCACCCACTCTATGCGAGGCCATGCCTCTTTGAGGGAAGCAAACTAGGCAGAGCAAAGGCGGATTCGTCCGTAGGAGCCCTGATGTGCAAAATTTTGAGGAGCAGACTCACAGACGGATGTTTGTGCTGTTTTGAGCCTTCGCGTGCATATCGGGGCCAGGTGGGAGGATGAGTGCGAATGGGAGGGAGGAAGTAAGGAGTGGGATGTGAATGCGAAAAGAGGAGGTGGAATGTAAACAGCTACTCGGAGAAGAGGGAGGAAGGGCTGAAGTGAGGGATTTGAGCTTGGAGGTGGAGGAATGGAGTGTAGCAGAATGGAAAAGGATGTGAAGAGTAGAGAGATGACAGCTGCGGTGAAGGACGGTGGAGGCAATTGAAACGGCAGTGTTGTCGACTCCGGCGGACAGCTGCGATGATGTGTTGTAGGCAGCTTGACCTCTCAACCAAGCGCCAGATGAAGGAAATGAGAAAAAGAAGTGGAGGAGTAATAAAGGGACAGTAGGAAGGACGAACGGACGGAGGTGCTTTCCTCGACATAAAGTAAGCTAAGTCACTAGCATCTGGTAAAAGCACAGGAATTTATCGCCTATCTCTTCATCTTCTTCCTGCTCCTCCTCTTCCTCCTAATTCTCCTCCTCATCCTCCGATAACCGCTGGCTGTGCAAACAGTTGCATCAACAACTTCAACGTTAACTAAAGTATCCCTTTTACCCTCTCCTTAGTGAAGACGCCGACTCAACCAGAAGAACAACCTTATCAACTTGGCTTGCAACGAGGTGGTGGGTGTGGCAAGCGTTGCCTTCTCCATCAATATCTGATGGAGTCGCTGAATCGGTGCTGGCGACTTGGTTGAGGTCGGCGCCATGCACGTCCGCCAAGCAAGTTGGTGTGGAGTTGTCGCCACCTGTTACGCATCTTCGTTGCTTCGTCGTCAATGTGGACACCACTGATCACTTGGTGCACCTTCGCGCGTTCTCTCCTCCTCCCGCTTCTGCTCCCACTCCTCCTCCCGTATCCTCTTCTTCGAACAGCCCTTTGCCTCCCTCTGCCTCCTCTTCTCCACGCTAACTTCCCTCGCCTCATTCACACCCCTCCTCCTTCTTCCATACGCACTCATCCGGAAGTGTAGTTATTGCATAGATAGTGCTTGCACTAGTGGCTTCTTCCATTTCCATCGGGCGCAATGGACGATTTCTAGGCGATGCAAGGAAATTAGGCATCTGTTGGAATCGCATGAACTTTACATCGGATGCTCTTCTCGACTTCTCCTCTACCTCTTCCCCCTCCACATGACCACCCGGCTACACTGCCTTGTGACAGACCGCCCTGTTTCTTTGGCCAGGCGACAAAGAAAGGATGCTAACGAAAACCGAAGAAGCGTGCATAAAGGACGAGCAGAAGGTAGGCCTGCAAGAAGGGAGCAGTGAATGGAGATAAGCGAACAGCCATGCTCATGATACTGAGCTTGGGAAGCTGATCTAAGCAGTTGATTGCATCGATAGCCTTACCATTCAAAATGTCCGCTGCACAATCACTGTCGCGTTGCACGTGCGAGGCGAAGCAAATGCTATCGTTATAACCGCTGCGGGCGCTTCAGTTTTCAATCATTCACGTACTCAATCACTTGCCCACATAATCGGTGTCTCCTTGGTGGTGGCGAAGATGCATTAGGAGTGGTGTTGGGTGGGACGGAGGCGAATTGGCTGTGATGTATGTGAGTGTGCGTGTAGGACAAAAGAAGAATGGCAGTGGTTTTGTTGTAGAGAGTAACTGGTGAGTTGGTAATAAATGTGTGTGCATGACACATATATGGGACAATGAGATGAAATGCAACGATTGTGAGGTGAAACAGCATCCAAGCTTGAGTAGAAGAGAGCAGTAGGGAAAGTGGGTAAAAGAGCTGAAATAACAATTAGTGAATGCATGAGGGAGGGAGGGAAAGAGGGAGGAGTGTAGGGAGAAACACAGGGCCTGTCAATGAGTGCCATCTATCTAATTCACTAGTTTAAGGCAGATGGATGAGAGAATACAGATACTGCTTTTGTTGCGACAGTTTGACGATTTATTGCGAAGGCTTATCTAATTAATCTGCGCAATTTGACTGCCACTAGCACTTCTACTAGAAGTCAAACTGAGACGAGGCGGGACAACTTTGGGCACGCTCAATGCAATTACGCTCTTCAATTGGCTCTCTCGAAGGTGTCCAGGACAATCGCTCTCCGAGGTGACATTATGCTGCCTTGTAACGAGGGTCAAGTTGGTACTATACTGACTCATAATGGGAAATCTTCCTCTGGCTGAGGATATCGCTTTGAGCACACAATCATTTCCCATGAGATCAGACTCTAGCATAGGTATAGCTTTAAATTGTTGTTTTTCGGTCTCTGGGTCACTTATGCAGTTTTTACAGGCTTTTCCACACCAATCCCACATCACGCTGTAGAGGCTAGCTTTCATGGTGGAGTAGTTGTCCAGCAATCCACACACACACACACACACACACACACACTCACTTGAGTCATTTTCGTGGTGTAAAACCGAGTGATTTGTGGTAAGTTGGAGCATGCCCCATCCATCTGTAACACCATTTGCGAAGGTGCGGTGAAGTTCATGATAACACTATTGAGAGCAATTGGTGGATTAATGGGGGTTGTTTTGGCAATTCGTCAGTTGGTTCGCTTGTCATTTTGACGGTGGATTTGGATTATTGAGACTTGAGGTGGGGTGTCTTTCTTCTACTGGGTACTCGGTGTCTCCTCGCTATTCTCCTGCTAATATACATTAATTACATTTGTATGCTCCATTGTTATTAATATTATTGTTCACTTTATTCCTGCATGGGTTTGCATTGCTAGAATAAAGGTAGAAGACGTGACTGCGGTTGGTGTGAGGACTTCTTCTTTTTCTCCTCCTCCTTTTTATTCCTTTCCCTCATTTTACTTGTGCTTCTTCTTCTTTTTCGTTTTTTTACCTTCTTCATCTACGGATCTTTTAATTGCCGAGAATGGAAGCATTGTGTGGCGGCAATGAGTGCGGCTCACGCCTTCGCTACCGCTTCAGGCAACCATTGGTTAAGATGGCCTGCTGTAAACGAGTTTTCGTCGTTGCTGTAGTCATTTCTGCGCAGCAATGCACGCGACGCGAGATCTGGTTTAGGGTGATGGCGATGGCGGTGCTCATGGACTTAGGGAGGACGGTGGTTGTTTATGTTGATGTGATCATTGCGTGCGGGAGGTGTTGTGTTGGGCCTCGATGAGATGGTCTGGTTGAGGGGAAGGGTTCATCTTTGAAGGCGCGAATGTGTGGATGCGTGAGTTGGTGTGGTCTGGGTGAGGTGAGGGTAGAATTGGGGAGGGTGTGTGTAGAGGGAAGTGATCGCGTCACCATGTGGACTGCAGGTGGGGGTGGACATGTGTGTTTGTTTGTCGAGGCGTTCTTTAATTTTTTCTCCTCTTAGTGGTTGTGTTTGAAAGCGTTGCTGCTGCTGAGTGCTAAATGTTCGCATCACATGGGTTTCTCCACTTTGATACAATTCTTCTTTTCAGACGCAAGGGATGAATGGATGATGGGATGGATTATGGGTGTATGAGCAGGTAAGTGCATGCAGGCTTTCAGTTGCGATAGCGGATCCGGAGACGTTGTGCAGAATAGGTCGCTTTTGTTGACACGTGCATGTCACGGCGCATGTTTAAGGGAGGCCTAATAATCTGCCCACTCAGGATCAACTTGTCATCGCAAATTCATGGCGCAACCATCGTGTAGAGAGGAGGCGAAAAGAGCAGTCTAGCGATAGAAGTGCAGCCTTTTGCCTCCTCCAACACCAACTAAGATTGTGGTTAGTCCAGCGAAGTCGTCACCATGATACCATCACTACGATTAACAAGTACCTTCTGCGTCACACATACGTGACGCACATGCATTTTGCAGTTTGTGTCAACTGTCTACAGTAGACCACGTATCAGACCACAAAAGTGACTGTGTTTAGGGTCAAGGTAGTGCTGTTATTTTCAGGTTTAGTGTGAAAGCTCGGTTTAGCATGGATGAAATTAGCTGTCTGCATGGAACACACATGAACGTGGGCCGTGGAGGTTGATTTGATACTAGTTCTTCTTCCCTGGCCTAATCTACCAGACCTCATGAAGGCTTTCTTTGATACTGGAGAGGATGGTGTGAGTCACTTGATTTGCTTTATCTGGAAGCAGAGGAGCCCTTGGGGGCAGTACGATATTGGTGCTGCAGATCAGCGGGTTGAAAATGGATTCCATATCCGGAAGGTGCTGACTTTGTGCTGCTAGTGCATATGCGAGAAAGTTGTAGTAGGATATAATATACACATGAATCCTACCTCTGATTGCACCACGAAAGTATTTGTGTCATGTGACAGTAACCTAAACATCGATAACTTCTACGCACAGTCGCAGGCATCCCTGCGGATCCTGTCTGGCCATGAGGCTTTGCAGTGAGACCTGAGAATACACTGATGTGTACACAACAATTGGGTGCAGCAGTGAGTATAAGTAAGTGAATTAACCGCTTCCATCTACAACTTGACTCGTTTAAAGTCCACTTAGCATGCTGCGTTTATGTCAACTCAAAATCTTGAGGAAGTTCCAAGAACCACAAGCACGACTGACACAATTAGAGAAATGACCAACTGTTTATAGCAGGCAAGCACTTTGAAGTGGAGTGACTGGATGAAAATGGGGTAAAAGGAACAACACTATCTACTTCCCTTTCATGTGCCGAAATGGCGCTATCTGCAATGACGTTGACAAGTCATTGAACAATTACGGGGCATCCATGGAGGACACTTTGGCCGAAAAGCATACGATCAACATGGGTTAGTGCTGGTGATATAAGAGACGGTCTCGACAACACTTGTAACTGAACAACCTGTAGAATGCGTGCCTACATTGCGCTTCTCGTTCTCACTGTTTGCGTAGTGTCGGTTTTCGGCTGGGTGGGTGCTCATTTTGTGTGTCCACATAGCCTCATGCCAAACCTACTACACGTTCCAATTAAAACGCTTTTTTGCCTTTAGTCAAAGTGAAACGGAGGACTTTGGAAGGGGGATTGAGAATGAACTGGATTTGTCAACAAATTATTCGTCAAAGACATATTTGGAAAAAAATAGCTCAACTCGTAAAGGAGTGGAATGAAACAGTGCAAGAAGGTAGATTTTAGTATTTTCTGTCAGAAGAAAATTTTCTATATTTTATATCTAGCCAGAAGAAAATTTCAGGCGTCACTGGCTGAGTACTGCAGAGGTCCCAAGAATACAACTGCTTAACTTGTCAGCATTCATGCGTTCTTCTCTTCACAATTACATGCATATTAACAAGAATACTGTTTTGTGACAGACCAACGAGGGCCATGGACTGCAAGGCTCATAGCCTAAGGTTTTAGGGTGAAAGGAGATAGAAACTGAGCAATTGAGGTGTTTCTAATTTTAATTCGAAGCCGCGTTTGCCCTCGAATAAACATCTGATAGTTAGCGAAACTAAGTGAAGCACGGTCTCTTGAGTCGTTTCAACCGCCGCCACTGGCTTCACCAGTGGCTTCACCAGTGGGTTGACTGGTTTGTCACCTATGCCAGGTACGGTCAGAGGGCTAATGAGCGTGGTCGAAGAGCCAACATATCTAAGACATGCAGTTCACCTTCTCTTTCGAGAGGCATACACAGCGCCCACCTCGGTTACTTCTTCCTTGACGACTGTAATGCAGTTGAGGTCACCATGCACCCTCCAAGTTGAAGGCACTGATGACATTTGGTACCATATCACCGACAAGTTTCAAAAGTTCCACTTCCTAGTTTTGAGGTCAGACGATCTTTGTGACTCGGTGTAACCTCATGGTGGTCCATGCTCTGCACCATTCGCTGTTCAGTGGAGTATCCACCTAGAAGGCCAACCAATCTCGCCCTCTTTATCCAGTGCCCACGATGTGAGTCGGTGAGATTTCGAGGGCCTGATCACCATGCTACCTAGGCAGGTGCCATCATCCCTGAGAGGCACCACTTCTTGAGGTCTCATTGTGTACCACCAGCCGGTGCAAACAAGAGTGACTTCCGAGTCACCCCTAAAATAGCTATAGATCTGCAAGTCAGCGAAATAGCTTTAGCCGTGATGAATACAATGAGTAATGGACCAGTGGCTCTAGCGCAACACAAGTGGAGCTGATAATGGGATTCCCAAGCTACATGAGCCCCAAATTGGTGAGCATGAGTGATGAGTGTGGCGTGGTGGGACTTCCTCGAAGGCATAGCACAGGGGTAGGATATGTATTCAGAAAAGAATGAGGGAACAGACCTACTGGCGTGGCCCTGAGGCCACCCTGCCCAGCTAGGGTTGCATGGCCACCTCAGTCCGTAACCGAATGCGGCAGTCAGAGCAAACAAAGTATTACATAGCCCTACTCTTTCTTCAAGCGTCGTCCACGACGCTCCTTTCGCTACGCCTCCCGCATCAGCCACCACAACGTAATCATTACTGAGGAGACACCCACACCGAATGCGGCAGTCGGAGCAAACAAAGTATTACACAGCCTCACTCTTCTTTCGAGTATCATCCTCGAAGCTATTGTCGGTGCACCTTTCGCATCAGCCATCACAAAGTAATCAGTACTGGAGAGACACCCACAAGCTAATCGTGCCAGTCATGGAAATTCGAGGGCAACTGAGGAGATGCGTGACCCCTCTTCGCAATTCGAGTGCTGCACTTGGTCATTCTCCTGCATCAGCCGTCACCTTCGAATCAAACGTCCTAGTCGCCAATTTTTCGTGCGCCCTCTAGACAATTCCAACTGATCTAGTGTTTCTTTTTTGGTAAGAACACTGGCCCAAAGGCAACGTCATTTAATAAGTATTGAACCTTATCTTCCCTAACACCTGCTCACTGCCTTGCCAAAATCAACCTCGACAGCACCGTAACTAACTACCTCACATGTTTCAGGGGTTGTTAGCAAAGGTGGGCACATCAGTACCAATTATTCTGTTATAAATTATCCAAATAGTAAACTTGACAGAGCGTTGTCAGATCAGTCCTAAAAGGTTCCGCATACTTCAGAAGGACTCGTATCTGCCAAATTATTAAATCGATCGTTTGTTGATTGGAAACACATATTTTGGCTTTTAAGAGGAGGATCAGTCCTTTAAAGAGAAGGTCAGAGGAAGGTCTGGACATGGGCGATGATGTGTGCCGATAGTTAAGAAAACAATCTGAAAAATAATAAAGCTAACAAAGTTTGTCATTTTGTTGTCGCATGGAGGCATCCTGCGGGAAATGGAGAAGGAATACTTTATGTTCAATCCTACCCCATCAACGTGTCAAAGTGCTTAAAGTTGCACAACGAAGGACCGACTCAACCTCGTTTGTCACGTACAAGCTTTGATGCGCTCACTATCAATCCTAATGTGTGTGCCACGACCTTAAACCCTCCCTGACAACTTCCATTCTCTCTCCCCCTAAATAACAACACTTGAAAGCGTGAAAGGTGACTGTTAATTTTGTGCTTCTGGACTGCAGACTGGCTGCTAGTCTATGGTGCTAAATGGATAACTGCTGTGAGTAGGAACCCCTAAGTTATTTGATGCCGGCGACCACTTGACTCCCTCTGCTGATTGGCTAGCACTCGTCCAATCATCTTACGAGTTGTGAAACCTTACTCCCCATCTCAGCTTCCAACTTTGAGCAGCCTTCAAAACATAAGAGGCTGTGTAACGCTCTGATTGTTTTTTGATTCTTCATTTTAGTAAAGTGAGCCCAAAGGCTAAACCATTTTACCTTGCTTTAGCAGCATTACCTCTGAACCATGCCATTGGCCTCCCAGACATTTTGTGCGTCTTGATTACATTTAAATCCTTAGCCTTCTGGCTCCTATGGACGTCAGAAAGATCTAGGCCACCTACAATGTTTAACTAATATGCAACTCTTTAAAATCAACTACGTTAATCTTCTGTTCGCGGATTAAATGATCTTCCGATGCGCACGCGTTGTTGTTATACATTTGCAAATGATTATTTCACCCATAATGTTGTCACATCATTGTCACATTTATATGGGCAGCGTGAACAAAATCGTGACGATCTTCTCCAGGTGCTTCACGAATGGAGCCACATGAATGGTTTATAAGATCGCTGTAGAACACGAGTTGGCGCGATCCCCTGTGACAGGCGCCATTTTCACCTCTTCTGTTAGAGGTTGCAGTCGGAGCAATCCGTTGCAACGTAATGCTTGAAAATGTTAGGAACTACAAATAGTCAAAAGTCAAGCACTAACTGACATCAAGAGTTGCGATTTGGGCTTCAGTGGAGACACTGAATATCGAGAAGTGCCACATAATACTGCAGGCCGCTGTTGATCTTTGCATCCATCAACCGCAACATTCAGTAGCGGTCCGGTAGCAAGAAAAGCCCTTTTTTACAGACAATTTGAGGATACAAATGCATTACACTTAATTGATGAGTCTCCAATATTGTGTCCTTAGATAGAAGACATCTACGGTATTCCATAAGGTTTTGAGGCTACATTTTTACGCTTAATAGTGTGTTTAGATCGGCTACCATTGCGCTTTATCCTTCTGAGGACGCATGTGTTAACTATAGTGTTGAATGAAGGTTGACCTAGTAGAGATGAGCGTTCATTGTGACCTCAGCGGATGGGCGAGTGTTGGGCCTACTCAAATGCATCAGTAGCATAAGAGTGGCTTGACCAGAGCTACCTGCCTTCAATGGGATTGGATAATTCAAAACAGCAAAAATGCTACACGGTGGTAGTGACCACACAAATGTGTTCCTTCAGCATTTAAGTGCACGATAATCATGGTTCAATGACAGTGGTTTGGATTTTGGAAAAGTCGCTCAGGTCAAGCTCTCCTTGTATAAGGTGAATGTATTCTGCAATTGCATTCCTGAAAATTCACGTGAAAATGAATGAATTTATAACGAGTAAACCAAAAGTATTCGTAACATTGTAATTAATCCATGGCCTTGTAATTGCTGTTTTCACGTGAAGTGCTTCCCCTGTTTACCATTTAGTGCATGGCTTCGCCCTTTCTGTATAACCGCTGGTCCAATGACGTGTAGAGAGCAACACCGCATTGGGTACTTGTTGAGCTCAGATAATCTCTACTTAAAAGCTTTTAAGGATATCGCACCGAATTGCAGACATGGCTTCAGATGGAAAGCCTAAGTAAATCGTGACTTTATGGAAGAGAAATTAACGAAATTTGATAGCAGTAAAGTAGGAATTACAGTCAGCGTACACGAGTTGGAACAAGTTGGGAGAGGTCGTTTAATAATGCTACTAGCTTTAATTCCATCGCACCAGCTTTTACTTCATTGTGAGTCACATCAGTGTTCCCACCATTGCCACATTGAAACAACATTAGGACGCATTTCCAAATGGAGATCATGCCTTGTTGACCATTCAGCTGCAATACAGGGGAGCAGACAAGGAGATGAGGTGGAACCACACATGGGCTACAATTTGGGTAGCATGGTCTGCCGAAGGTGAGGAATGCAATAGTGGTACAGTTGTCTTCCACGAGTTCTTTCCCCATCTTCATAACTCTTGGAAGTACGCCTTCTCTGTCCACAACAAGTCCTATTGTTAGGCAGAGCAGGGAGGGAGTCGATGATAGCTGTCCAACATCGGTTGCCGAGGCTGGTGATGGGCACTAAAAGGGCGTACCCAGTGCATTCAGCCACAATATGATTTACATCAGCAATCATAATCCATAACCGACAACGAAGCACTGTCTTACAACCATTGAATTAGGGCAGGAAATACCTTGCTTCAATCCAAGTAATGTTGAGTGGCATCATCCACTTCCCT
>LWMJ02000266.1:0-47191 GCA_001693035.2 Taenia asiatica
GGATGAAATGTACGTGTAATCGTGTATCATCAAATAGAGACTTTATTTCAACAAGTAAAACGAGTAGTAGCATCTATAATACCACTGTCAAGATTCAAAGCTTAAAAATACGGCTAAACCTACCTCAATTCTATTACCCTCCCTTTAACATCACAAGTCTGGTGAATTAAACATCAGTTAGGGCACATTTTACGCATGCTTTGCGCAATCTGTCTGCCATTCTAATCCAGACGAGGTGAAGCCGGTGTATCGACGGCGGCACATTCACAGAAACGAGCCTATCTTATTTGGTGTGATCAACACCGCCCGCATCCCTCCTCTTCTCTATCGCAAGTATTTTATAATTCCCCACTCCCTACAAAACTCACCCACCTTGAACCCTTTTGTGCTCACCTTTGAGAGCATCACCATCTCCTTCTTTGTCATGCCTCAAACTACCTCACTATTCCTTGATCCCATAATGGCAATGCACCCTACTAGTTGGTTGCCTTGTGTGTTGCAGTCTAACCTGATCCTGATAAAACCTATCTGTAACTTTAGGAAAAGTACATATCTGTACATACGGTGTCGTAGCTTTCACCCACAAGTGAGCATTGCGTGCGGCTCACCCTGACCTTCTTCCTTCATGCATGTGGGAACATGATGTACCTACAGGATGTCATTCAAGCACAGCGGTGCACATACTGATAATGAAGTGGATTCCATTGGAGCCGCATCCACCCTCTCTCAATATAAAACTCTTTTCCTATTTATTCTCACCTTCAGTGAATCCGAAAATAGTAGTGCACGAACGGTGAAGGCTAGGTCCAAGTGAAAATGGGCTCGGTAATGTGGATGTGAGAGGGCTCATGCAATCCAACACGCCACGACGTGCAGAAGTCGCCTTGTAGGTCAAGGAGAGGAGAGACCATAGGCTGATATGCGTGTGCAGCATTCTTATAAATACGCCAAGCGTTGTGAATACAAAGCATGTGTGGTATGAAGATGTCGTTCCAACTGTACCTGCTACTGTTGGTAACTTCGGTTTTGGCTGCGAGGAACAAAGCAACAACCGGTAAGTTGTACTTTTACATGGAAGGTAAAGCATTTGTTTTATCACAGCCTTTGCTTCAAGGCGGTTTACAGGCACTTTCATTCTAGTGTTTTCACTCATATTGAACCCATCGTATACTCAGACCCTAGACAAATGTAATTGGTACCACCTAGTAGCCATTTTGGCTAATTAACACTTTTCTTATTTTTTGAATGGACAATACCGAAAGAGTCCCCGATAAAACAATACTTCCATTGGGGCGAAGTGGATTTCCAATCCGTTAGCCTTAGTTGGGAAACAGCAAAATTGCAGCAGCTGCTTGATGCCGAAATCATAATGGAGGCAGTGTTGACTCCTGGCCCCGGACCCGAGAGGTCAACAACTGCGCACCTCAGGGATGGAGAAGTTACTCTTGACGGACTGATTCCCAACTCATCATACACTGTAACTGCAACGGTAGTGCGTAATGAAACAACAATTCTAGAACTCAGTAAAAACATTCATACAAAGGTCGTCGGTAAGCTAATACTATTCATTGACTTTCTTTCGAAGAGATATCTACCGCCTTACTTACACAAGAACATTGTTTGTGTTCACCAATGGGCATATAGTAATAGCCTGCATTATTAACCTTTGCTTTGCAACGCATTATTTTCAAGGAGTAAATTAGTAATTATTATGATGTAAGGGATGTAATCGGCTTGTCCACTAATCCTTCATCGCCAGTCATTTTCATCTCTGCATACCACCTCGTATCATGCTCATAAATGCTACTTCCAATCCCACTCTCGCCAAGTCCCTAGAAGTTTGGTTACCAAAACCGTCTTGCCATTAGTAATGATTATAAGAGGCGGTCATGTAATGGGAATTTTGAGGGACTCCCACAGACATCATTTGTGCCATCACCACTTCAACAGTCACAAGTTAAACGTGTGTCAAAGAAGAGTTGTTTGACTCTTCAATGTTGCCTATCCTTCCTTGAATGTCTTCGGCCATTCGCAGCTTCAGATTCACACCTGCACAACATGACACAGTTCGGCGTAGGGACGGCCATAGCATGCAGACAAAGAATCTGCATGTTTTAGTGAAACGCTGAATTCTTTAACGATCACCCCGTCAGCATCCACAAAACTACTGCAGTTAATGTAATGTGTTCTTGTTTGACTGCAGAAATAACTTGGTAATCCGCTTCAAATGAACGGCATGGAAGCCCACGTAAATTTAACTTAAGTTAACCACTGGCCATGTAGCTCCTACCACTGGCTCTTTTGTCATTGTTGATACAAAAATTGGGGAAAAATCACTGTTCCGAACGCATGTTGTGGATAGTCCATTTCACACACCTTGAACTCAACCTACTGATGTGTGTTAGGAAAGTGGAAGCCTCCCACTTAAAACTACTGGTTATAATTTATTTGCTTTCTTTCACCGGTTACAACAGTCTAGACAAATGCGATCGACACCATTGAGTAGTCATTTTGGCAGATTAACACTTTTCTCATCTTGTAAATTTGACAATTTCAGACAGAAGTCTTATAGACAAGTTCTTCCATTGGGATTCTATCACTGCCAACTCCATTAGCTTACGTTGGGATTTGGAAGGCCAAGATGATTTGCTCGACGGAGTAATCCAAATGACGGCAGTGCGGGATTCTGACCCCACAAGCAAAAAGACTACTTCTGAGCCCTTCAGTAAAGGGAGAGCGACTCTTGACGGACTGATGTCTAACTCATTATACGCTGTGACTGTGACAGGAACAATAGGAGGATACAAATATTTTGATTTCACAGATAATATTAAAACTTTGGACACAGGTAAGCTAGTACGGCTGCTCATGCTCTAAATGCCACATCTAAGGACATTCTTCATCGACATTTATCAGAAGAGGCATCAACTACCTTTCTTACACAATTGCATTGATTGAGTCCACCTCTGAGCACCTAACATTAGCGCTCATTATAAAACATCTTACGGTTGGGAGCCCGGCATGCCCTGCGTGACATAATTAGCAGAATGTCTTGTTCACACAGGCCATGGCAAAGGAGGTGTGGCAAGGACTGGCGGATTCGGCATAACTTCCGTAGTCGTTGGACTCCTCTTCACCTGCATGACACTAGCCCTTGATTAAACGCTTGCGTTGTCAATGCCGATTTCTCCATCATCCACTCCTACCCAACACCGAGACCAATGATTTGCAGTATTTAACACCTCATTCGCCCTTTCAAACAGCCTTGACACTTGTAAATTTGACAATTTCAGACAGAAGTCTTATAGACAAGTTCTTCCATTGGGATTCTATCACTGCCAACTCCATTAGCTTACGTTGGGATTTGGAAGGCCAAGATGATTTGCTCGACGGAGTAATCCAAATGACGGCAGTGCGGGATTCTGACCCCACAAGCAAAAAGACTACTTCTGAGCCCTTCAGTAAAGGGAGAGCGACTCTTGACGGACTGATGTCTAACTCATTATACGCTGTGACTGTGACAGGAACAATAGGAGGATACAAATATTTTGATTTCACAGATAATATTAAAACTTTGGACACAGGTAAGCTAGTACGGCTGCTCATGCTCTAAATGCCACATCTAAGGACATTCTTCATCGACATTTATCAGAAGAGGCATCAACTACCTTTCTTACACAATTGCATTGATTGAGTCCACCTCTGAGCACCTAACATTAGCGCTCATTATAAAACATCTTACGGTTGGGAGCCCGGCATGCCCTGCGTGACATAATTAGCAGAATGTCTTGTTCACACAGGCCATGGCAAAGGAGGTGTGGCAAGGACTGGCGGATTCGGCATAACTTCCGTAGTCGTTGGACTCCTCTTCACCTGCATGACACTAGCCCTTGATTAAACGCTTGCGTTGTCAATGCCGATTTCTCCATCATCCACTCCTACCCAACACCGAGACCAATGATTTGCAGTATTTAACACCTCATTCGCCCTTTCAAACAGCCTTGACGCCAGAAATTTCCCACTCTCTATTCTTTCTTCTTTATTCAACATTAATTTAATATCCTATGACGGGTAGACACTCGGCACTTTTGTTTGTAGTTTAATGGAGGGGAATGGGAAGGCGTTACCTCCCTTGAGGGTGGAATTGTGTTCCAAGGGTTGAAGGCGAAGTGGGTGTATGTGCTGGCAGCCTCATTATTTGTACGGGGAAAGTTAACACCTGGTTGAGATACCTAGTTGCCGGCAGACATGCGTTTTGTGGTTTTTCTGTAAGGAAAAGCATGCATATGTGGGAGTGGACTCATAAAAATATCTTCATTTTGCCCCGTGGCTGACAAAAGACGACGAGTAATTTGGTAATTCTCATGATGGAAAGAGTGTGATCGGTAAGTTCACTAGTCCACTACTATTGCCATTATCATTATTATTGTTGTCATCATCATCAGTATTCATCTGCACCACGGTATGGGATGCACCCAAATTCTGTGGAAGTGTGGTTCTCAACACCATGGTATCACTAAGAAAAATGATAAGACATGATCAGGATTTGAGAATTACCAATCAAATGCGTGTCAATAAAATGATGTTTGATCGCTCAATGTTGTTCAGTGCTTGTCAAAGTTCTTTGGTCATTTGTAGCTGGAAAAGCACAATAGCGCATTATGACAGGTTTCGGGTTATGGCCAAACGGTGTAAGTGGAAGAAGAACCTAAATGTCTAGTGGGATGTTGTGCTCGAGTCCTTTCGTATCGTTAGCATTGGATGGCATTTAGTGCATTATGGTCCGGTTTGACTTCAGCATTGCCTCGTAAGTGCCGTTACAACCGATTGGTCCGGTACTCGTGTGAAGTCACTTAAAGCGAGATAACAGCGGCGCCTCTTCCATCATTGACTCTCAATTCGTTGTGATTCCAGAAAATAATGAGAGAGACATTCTTAAGTATGCAAGTTGCCGACAGCTCTTTTCACCTATCGGTGGAAGCGCGCACTGCTCCCACCATTTTCAAGACATTGTTAGTGGTAGTAGCTAAGAGTACACCAATGCGTTTGTCCCCAAGAGGCAGCATTTAACTTGTTCGTTCGACCACAGGCAGGTGCTCTTAAGTGGACATGTTGAGACCTGAGTCAGTTGTGCCATTAAGGATGGATGAAAAGCACGACCCCATGAACGCATAAGGCAGATTGAGCTTCATATTCTACTCCATCTTATCCATCAGCTCGATTCGTATTCGCTTCTAACCCGTACTTATAATCTGCACTCAGATGTAGATATTCAGCTCTAATGGAGGTAGTTTTGCATTCCATCGGGGCATTTACTGAAGCGATTTTGGAACTGAAGTTGAAGTGTACAGTCTTCCCACAGGTAAGAAGGGTGTGTCAAGGTGAACTTTCCACTCCGTTTCACCGGTATTCACGTGTGACTCCGTTATTACTAGCATGTGCTTTTCCAATAGTTAATGAGAGGTTTCATTTCAGATACACTGATCCACAATGTGCAAGGCAAACAAGTGGTGGAATGCGTTGTCAGTGTCAGATTAAGGGTCAGTGCCGTAATTTGGACCGTAAATAAGAGGCAGATGTCGATGCTGTCAAGGCCAATTGGAAAGGTGTTCGAGTTGGTGTAGTGTTGTGTGTAGGAGGAGTTGAACATAACATTCGGTAGAGACGATTGAAAAGTGAGCGGTTTTGACCCCTATGAGAGTGTTGGTTGCGTTTTAAGGAATAATTTGGCAATGCCTGCCCAATCTCATCTTGATTAAATTGCTAAGCCCTTCTGTGGATGAATCAGTAGGTGGATACTTGGTTAGCACGCGCCATTCGTCACTACGAGGAGAGACCTAGTAGCTAATTATCCCAACTAAGTGCCCCTCATCGCTGTGGCACACACACTCACATATACACCAAGGAGAGACACACACATGCCCTGGTCATAGATTGTAGTGAACAACGGAGAAATCCCAACAAAGCAGAGAAAAATGTCAGTTGATCAAAGCATACGACGGACTGCATCGGGTGGAGCAGTTGCAGGGTTGAAACGCATGGGAAGTAGGTGCATAATTGGGGTAATTTAGAAACCTCTCCAATTCACACAGAAGGTGGAACGGAAAACGAGGGAACACCAGTAACGCATTCCACTAGTTGGTTGCCTTCTGCGCTGTACACTAATCTGACAGTGATAAAACCTATCAGAAACGCTTGAATAGCACATGCTTATACATAGAGGATCGCATCTTTTTACCTGTGAAAATAATGTGTATGAGCCTTTTGAATTAAAGTTTAATTGTGTAGTGTTCTCACATGCAAGAAGGGAGGAGGTCAAGGTGAGCCGCATGCATCGTTTGCTTACGTATGAAAGATACAGCTCACAAGGCAACCAAAGAGTAATATGCATTGTCAGTGTGAAACTGATATAGAAGGCAATGATAATGCCCTCAAAGGAGAACAGAAAAGGGTTAAAGGTGAAGTTAATGTTGTAGGGAGTGGGGACTTGAAGATAGATACAAGATGGAGTATGGGCTGCGTTGATCACACCAAAGGTGATGGTCTTGTTTTTGTGTTTGCCAACGTGGTTACACCTGCTTCACCTCGTCTGGATTACGATGGCAGACAAATTGCGCAAAACATGCGTAAAATGTGGCCCAAGTGAAATTTAACCCACCAGACTTTTGTTGACAAAAGTTGAGAAATTGAGCTGAGATAGGCTTAATTGAAGTTGTACGTGTCTCAACTTGACAGTGGTATTTTCGATGCTACGACTTGTTTCACAACTTAAAAATAAATCTCTGTTTGATGATGCACGATCTCATATGTAGTTTGTCTTTGCAGATCGTTTAAAGGTTGTTTGTAAGGTTTATTTTTCTTTGTGAGTCGGGATAGAATTTATGTCAAATGGTCAAAGAAAACTTGAGAGCTGATTTTATGTGGAGATGCAGACACTTTCGCACATTAAGTAGGCCGATTCAACTCTTTTCCTACGCCTTATAACAAAATCAGCTTCACTGCCAAATGGACCACAAGTAGATTGCTTTCTCTTGTCATATGCCTTCGGAACACCTAGACGGCCGAACTGAGTTAAAAGGAGTACAGGTGGCCCACCTCTCGATGACACGATCCAAATCCTACAGGTCACCCTGGCCTTGCCACAGCTAGTTATCACCCCCAGCAAAATAAGCACCAAGTTAGGCTTAAATTTATATGCGCTCCACTTTCGCACGAAAAATAACGCCATCTATTTATTACCTAGTGATTTTTACACATGTGAATCCATTTTACTTTTCAACCATCCAAAGGGCAACATGGAGAGGCTAGAGGGGAATGCAGTCATTGTGGCTCACCAACTTAAGCGCCTTCGTGAAAGCTTTTCTTGCTAATTCACTTGTATTGCTGTGCAGAAGTGAGTGATGTTAACTTGCCTAACTATGTCTCTTAACCTCTGTAAAAGCACACAACGTGAGGACAAGACCTCCAGTTTATGTAAAATACGCCCTTCTTACCAAAGGAATGAGAAATACCAACTTTGAGGCAGTGAACGCAAAAATAGTTGGCACAGTGCAGTCCAGTAGAAGAGAGATGAGTCGCATGCACATTTCTTTCCATTCTGTGGTTGTGTCGCTTAAAACGAAAGGCGTTTGTAGGCATTGACGAACTACTTATTTAGACACGATCAACATCCTCATAATGGTAGAAATGCTCACTCTATAATCATCTCTGGCGGAAGGTTTGTCCAAATCCCTATGTTACATTTTTCGTGGTATGATTCGAAGTGACCTACGACACTTGGGTTGTCATAGCCAATCACCATGGTCCATTTGTTTTACCTTCTTTTCCTGGAGGGAAGATAAAGAGACACATCGAGATAGACAACAACATGACTCAAAAGTCGTTGCAAATTATATAAAACGAAGGCGAACATTTGCCTGCATAATTCGTCTTTGACTGCAAAAATGTGGCCAGAATGTGTGCTGGTGCCTCTTTCCATTATTGCACTACAAACTACTTGTTGAAGTCAAGCTCATCATTTTGAGGTTCAGATTTCTAAATTCTACCTAAAAATTTAAAATAGAAAAATTATATGCCTTCATTGTTTCAATATTTTGCCCACAGTAGCATTCTATGAGAAATGATGGTCAAATGACACCAGTGAGCATGGGCAACGAAGAAGGTGTTAATGCGAACCCCTCGAGAAATTTCTTCACTTTAACGGATTGATTGGTTAGAGGGTTGAGAGGTGCTGAAGCTTGTAAAACGCGACTCAAGTACTTCTGTAGCGCGAAATTAAATCGGTCTTGTGGTTCCAAGGCTATGGAATCCCAAAAGCAACCAGTTTTCAATTTAGCAAAATGAGCACCACATCTGGTCCAAATTTACGCTTGACCCCACTCTTTTGGAAAATTGAAAACCTTAGTCTATTTATTAATAGGAAATAGTCGTAATGAAATGTGAGAAGTTCCTATCAAAGTATTTATTTTGCTTGCCCTAGTTATTCTAGTTCAGTAGAAGCCAAATGCTAGCATTTGGGTAGTCTAATGTTTTCTCCATCAGATTATAAATGTCAGTGGGTAGAATGGAATGAATGCTGATAGAAAATCGGTGTTAACCAGAGCGAATGGGGATGCATTCTCGTAAATTTTGGGGACTTGTCGAATGCTCCGAGAGGTCATGCATCAGTACTAGGCGGTAGTATTTTCCTTACTGACAGGACCGCGATAGATGGACGGCCACGCCAGTGGAGAAGCAAATGCATTTCAGGGAGAGAGAGAGTTCATGCAGGTGCTTGGTGTTCCTCCTTGAGCCGCCATCAAATTGACTGCCGTTTCGGTGGAAGGATTAACAGAAAGGCTCTTGTGAGTGCCAAGAGCCGATTTAGTCGAATTCGGATGGGGACGGGGGAAGAGTTGATGCCACAGCACATATGCTAATTCAGTTAATATATCTTTAATATTGTTGTGCAAATTTTAAATGTTTTACAACGAATCTACGCTTCAATTCTCTGCTATAACAATCGAATTTCATCTTCCGATCACTATCTGGATAAAAGAGGACGGAAATTTTATGTTTATTGAACAGCGGAAGTAGATACTACGCAGAATCGAGTGTGGCGAACTTGTATCAACCAGCAGTTGCTAAAGCTTGCAACAGGAAGGCAGGGCCCCGTGTCAGTGTAAAATGCGACATTCTGTAGTGCTAAAGTGTGCAAATTGATCTTTGAGGCAGTAAACGCAAAGGTTATCAAGTCCCGTGCTGCCTCGTTGTAAGATTAGTCGATCGCACATTTCTGTCTTCCGCTTCTGGTTTCTTCCCCTTGAGACGAGTGGGTGATGTAAGAGATGAGGTCACGGATTTGAATAGGGATTTGGGGTTCACGGTGTGCGTCAAGTCATAGAGCTGATCGAATTTCGTCTACTTCTCCACTATCGGAGTTAAAGGCTTCAGATGCGTAGCGTAGGTGGTGTTAACAGGCCTATTCACACATAAAGGGTTTGTTCGAGCAAACAAGATTTAGTAACGTGCTTTGAATGGCTACTAGCCCACAACTTGTCTGAACTTAATGCCGCTTTCCATGAGATCAAACAGCATTTGCATTTTATCAATTAGGAATTAGAATTTGCAGGAAAATCCTGCCCATAAATGCCAAATAAATTTTGGCTAGGCATAAACTCCTCTACGCATTCTACGTAGTCCGTGTTAAAAACAGCCTCTGAGCATGTGAATGCCACTTTAGGTCATCAGAGCTACATCATTTTAGCCTGCTCCAAAAACTCTTGCAAGCGGCAATTTAAATAAATAAAGCAAGTTTCTATTTAAAAAGCGAACACCACTTAATTATTCATGTGGTATGCAGCGCGAGTGTGTTAGAAATGGCATATAGATCAACCTCTTTGCACACATGTGGTTAAATTTCCGTCATGCAGCACTCAATTTCCTACCTCAAGACGCGTATAGGCGCTAACTTGTCGGTATTAACCTTAGACCTCAAACAATTTTGAAAAGCACACCCAACGTCACACAATTGCATGTTCTGCGAGGCCAATTGTGATAGCCGCCTTGGAGAAACCATGCGTTGTTCATATCCATGTCAAACAAGTTCTGCACGATATACTGGATTATCGTGTCGCCATAGCGAGAAGCATTAACAACTAATGCCTGACCAGTCGCAATTTTGATGGAACATTTTTCGATGATGCCATTCGGCCCAAAGTTCGCACCAAGTAATGACACGTTTTGCAAGTCGGCATCTACTTTTGTCGCTCCACAATGCACTGAGTGAAGAGCATTCGCTGTGCTAATCGGTGGGTTTCAGTTCATGAGTCATTTAAACCTTCCTTACATGATAACAAAAGTCGTTTGTGAGAATACGGCGTAAAGAGCTCCTCGAAATGCTAGATTCTAGACCAGGGTGTCAAATTGATGCTTGTGGACTCTCAGCAACACTCTCACTAACAGACGATGACTAGCTAATTTACATCATTCTTGTTTGGGAGCTGTAAACAACCCGGTTTTCCTAAATGCTTTTATTAATCTCTTAGTAGCTGATTACACATCTTTCCATTTGGTTGAATCGCGTACTGCAGACCGTTCTAACTCCAATAAGTCATCTATTAGACGTTGAAAAACGCATAATAGTAATGAAGAAGTCACTTTAAGAAACCAGTGAATGCGTGTGGAACGTTCAACTTGGCTTTCCTTCTTCTTGCATGTGATAACACTATGCACCTTAAATGCTCTTATTAGAATTGGTGCTCGGCACCTGAATGCAGATTGTCAGTGCAGATTGGAACCTGCACTATTGGAGCTGATGTACACGAGTGTGAGATTCAAGCCACCTTATCCATTTCTGTTTGGATCATGCCTACAAGTGCGTTTATATGGCAGCACTTTTCATCCATCCCCAATGGGGCAAATGATTTGGATCTGAGTATGTTAGCTAAAGAATTCTTAACTATAGTGGGACGAACAAGTTAACTGCTGCCGCTTGAGGACAAACCCATTGATGTGCTCTTATCTACTGCAACTACTAATGTCTTAAACAAAGAGCAAAAAGCGTACGCGCTTGCATGGCAAGGTGGGAGGAGCTCTCAGTAGCATGCCTGCTGAACAATGTCTCTCCCATGCCGTCCAGTTGAAGTGGGATCAGCAAGGAATGGCTGAATTCGAAGCAGACCCTACTACACCAACAGCAATGGTTTTGCGGATGCTGCTTAACATCTCTCCACTTCTGCTAGCGATATGAAAGGCAAAAGAACACAACATCCCACTAGATGTGCAAGTGCTTTGTTTGCTTACTCTCTCTGTTCCAACGCCGTTGTGCATCTTCGATTAATAAAGAACAGGGAACATTGCACAAAAAAAGGGACAACAAGGAACAATCAACTATCCTTTCATTAACATACGTTTAAGTAGTGATTTTGAATTGGTAACAGCGTAAATGGTGCTACCCGGGTCCTCGCATCAACCGATAAGTTGAATGCATCTTACCACATTTCTTAATGGTGCCGCAGTAGCTGGAATCACACTTCTACAGAGTTGAAGAGTGTGCCACACGGAGGTAAAGATGGTTGATGATTACGGATCAGTAGACATACCAAATACACCCTTCCCTCTACGTATAGTTAACTAATTACTCCTCGCCAGCTGTGAGCCATGAAGCAAAATAAGTTTGTTGATGAGTTGACTTCCATCCACTCATTTTCCCTTCACTAGAACACCCACAGTTGTACGCCTGTTTCCCACGGGAGTCGGATAGTATATCTGGTGAGTAGGTGTTGGCCTACCTTTCAAAAATATGAAAATGGAAACATATTCACCCATTTTACTGCAAAGAAGAGATGAGGATTCCACTAAAGGTGCATCCATCGTTCATTCATTGCAAAATTGATTTTTCTTTTACATCTCCTCTCATTTAGCTTGCGACCGGCCCGATTAATGCCATAGATTTTGATAAAATCAATTGCATTGCTTGGCTCAGAGTAGGAGAATGCATGCTTTGATCGCTTGCATACATTTATTCTTCTTGTATCGGTATATGTGAGATCTGCTTCCTCCCATCCATTTGTTAATGTTGCGACAAGGAGGGATTAAACCGAATGTTATAGCCGCCTTATCTTCACTCTTCGGGTGTTATTTTCGAGGATAGTGGTATTCATCATTGAACCTGACTGCAGACTGAAGAGGGAAAGGAAGAGGAAAACTGCTCCTATACGAATGAGTAATGCATACGTGTTCAACAGGATCCTCCTCATTATCGACATGCGCATCGCTATGCTTGAATGCTCTCTCCTATGTACACGGTGTTCTCTCATGCAAGAAGGGACAAGGTCAAGTTCAGCCACATACACTGTTATCTTACGGGTGAATGATGCGACCCCGTGTGTAAAACATGTGCCTTACCAACGTTCAATAAAATGGTTTAACGAGATGTAATGTCAGTGTCAGAAAAATAATAATGCGATGATGTTAGGTGTGCTAGAGAAGGATGTGGTGATGTTCTCGAGGTTGAACAACGCGATTGAATGTGGGTGGTGTTGATCACACCAAATGTGATGGTATCGTCTCTGTAAAATGCCAACGTGGCTACACCGGCTTCGCCTCTTCTGGATTACCATGGCACACGGATTGCTCAAAGCATGCACAGAATGGGATCTGGGCGCAATGTAGTCGACCAGTCTTGTGCAGTCAAGAGAGGAGCAATAGAAGTGCAGAAGGTTTTGCTGGATTGCCACGTGTAACATTTGACATTGGTGTGTTAGATGCCACGACATTTCTGCTGGCGCCATTCAGCACTGCTCCCTCTTCTGCTAGCAATATGCAAGGAAGAGAGCAGACCATAGCACCACACAGGTGGGGTGTTCTCCAACGTACAATGTCACGCTCTCCTCTCACACTCACTTTCTTGTACCTACAACGTATCTATTTATCGTGACAAGCGCCTTTGCCTCCCTCACCATTTTGAAACGGAGTAGGGTCACTGTGACTCAAGAAATCCCGAAGTAGACCTTCTAAGTACAAGTGCCACGATGTCAGCTAGCACTTATGATTGGTTTAGTACAGTGTCTGCCCAAGTGCAAATGGACTAATTGCCACCCTTCATTGAAGCCACGTAGTTTGCTTGCCCTCAATAGGAGAGTCTCACAGAACCGGGTAACGAGGCTATAACTGTGGTCGCATCCTACAAACGTTATTCGTGACTTCACCAACAGTGCAAGGATGCGCCCATGATATAGTCGATTCAAAAGTGCTATCGCAAAATTAGCCCAGATGTCAATGCGTGACGTGAGGCTTCTCTTAATTTTTTTTTCCAATTTGGTCACCCTTCATCTTCGTGATAACAAGGTGTGAGTTGGATGTGGGAGGGTTCATGCATTTCAACATGTCACGTTGCATGGGACTGGCCTTGTAGGTCAAGAAGAAGAGAGCCCATAGGCTGCTCTGCGTGTGCAGCATTCTTATAAATACGTCATGAGTTGTGAATGGAAAACATTGGTGGTGTGAAGATGGCGTCTCAATTACACCTCATTCTGTTAGTGACTTCGAATTTGGCTTTGGGCTACAAAGAATCCATTGGTAAGTTGTATTTTTACCTATGAATTTTATAAGCATTTGTGCGAAAGCATTTGTTGAATAGCAACATTGCTTCAAAGCAGGCTATAAGCAGTTGCATCTTAGTGCATTCACTCCTTTTGAGGGACTTGTGCTCTCAGGTCGAAGATAAATGTGATTGGCACCACTGAATAGCCCCTTAGGCTGACTAGCACTTTTGTATTTTCAGAAGGGACATTGGCAGTACGGCTACCAGTACATGGCATCTTCCGTTGGGGCCCTCTGTTTTCTAACGGCATTGGATTAAGATGGGATCCGGAAGAATTTAATGCGTCCCATGAAGACATCATAATGACGGCAGTGGCGACTTCTGGTTCAAAATTCGAAGTGACAGATAGTGCGAACCTCAACGAAGGAGGAGTCACTCTTATGGGACTGACACCCAATAGCTCATACATTGTGACTGCGACAGCAAATATAAGTGAAAACAATACTCTGGTATTGAGAAAAACTATTCATACACCGGCCAATGGTAAGCTAATCCATATGAATACATAGTTAAATGCCACACCGGATGATGCTATTCATTGGCATTTATCAGAAGAGACAGCGACTGCCTTTCTTACGCAAAAGCATTGTTTAAGTTCACCACTGTGTACCAATACTTAGCACTCATTGCTAAACATTTTCTTTGTGACGCACAAATACAAGGAGCAATTTAGTCATTCTTGTGAGTGGGAGAGTGTAGTCGACATGTCCACTAATACGTCACCATCGGTCATCTTCATCTTTTCATGCAGACTTGTATCTTGTTAATAAGCATCACTTTCACTCCCACCTCTACACATATCTGTAGACGTGTGGTCTGCTTCAAAGTAAGTAGGAGAGGCATATCTTGGATAGTACCTTTCACTCACTTTGAGCTCACCAAATGGTCGTGTTGTGTCGTGGAGAAGAGGAACCCTCACACTTCATTGGATGCGACAGTGTAGACAAATGTAATGTGTATTACTGAGTAGTCACACTTGCTGGTTAATACTATTCCTATTTTGCAAAACGTACAATTCCAGGCACGAAACCTCCACCATTCTACTTCGATTGGGAACCTGTGACTAATGAATCCATTCACCTAAGTTGGGATTATCTGGGTCTGGAGGACATATCCAACGCGACCATCACAATGACGGCAAAGATGGCTTCTAATCTCAGTGTGGAAAGATCGGCGTCTGCGCTAGTCGACGTAGGAGAAGTCACTGTTGACGGACTGGAGCCCGACACACTATATATTGTGACTGCGACAGCATTGAAAGATGGACAGCAATTCTTTAATTCCACCAGAGAAATTCGGACACTGGAAACTGGTAAGCTAGTCCACGTGATTCTACTCTCAATGTCACATCGCGGTGTATTATTCACCGACATTTGTCAGAAGCATCGACTGCATTTCTTACACAATCGCATTGTTTGCGTTTACCACTGGGCGCCTATTTGGAGTGCTCATCACTAAACTCTTCATTGTCGAGTGATGGGCATGCCTTGCATGACACAATTACCAGAGTGTTTTGTCTACACAGGCCATGGGGAAGTAACGGTCGTAACGACTAGCGGATCTGCTATAGCCTCCGCAATACTTGGACTCTTCCTAATTTGCATGGCGCTAGTCCTCGCTTGAACGCTCGCGTCGGTCAAAGCCCATTTCCAAACCATCTATCTTGATCCAATGTCACGTTCCATGACTTGCGTGTCTGCATCACCTCATTCTAATTTGCACGCACTCATTATGTCGGGAGTACCCCACTCCCTACTCATATTTGCTCAACTAATATTGGTTTGACACCTCTTGTTGGATTACCACTGAATGACAAATAAACGCTGTCGGCACATTTATTTGTGGTTGAGTGGAATAGACTGGGAAGGCCTTATCTCTCCTGCGGTGAAATGGCTTGAAATCTTCCAAAGTTAAATGGACGCAAGTGTCGACTCTAGGTTGGCTAACACCTACTTACCCTACCCAATGGCTGACTGGCATGTATTTTGTGGCGTTTCAGTGAAGGGAGGAATGAGTAGGTGGAAGGTGCCCACTAACATCCCTGTTTTGCTTCATGGCTTGTATCATTAATATCCTTATTTTCGTTCACGGTTCAACTGAGGGAGAGAAATGTAGTTGTTTTAGTAATAGGAATACTATTCCCGGTACGGCAACCTGAACTTCATTGTTTATTTTCATTTCGGTATAGCAGGCCTTCGAATCCCGTAGAAGTGCGTTTTTCAGTGCTCTAGCACCATTACGAAATCTGGTGAAATGAGATTAAGATACGGGGTAATAAGAGGACGCAGGTAGGCACCAATCATTTAATTACCATTTCGGAACCACTCGGCAAAAGGGTGTCAGTACGCAGTTCTTTGCTAGCTCTTTGTTGCCCTTTCCTTGCTGTATACATTTCGTCTTCTGCAGCTGAAGATGCACACCACCACATTGTGACGAGCTTCAGTGTAGGATTGAATGAAGCAAATGGACAAAGAATCTGCACGTCTAGTGGAATGGCGTGCTCGGTTCCTTCCAGCTCGCTAGTAGAATAGGAGAGGTAGTTTTGAACTACATTCACAAATCCACTGCACTCAATTTGGCACAGTGTGGTTTGAGTTCTGAAAAGCCTTGTAAGTGCCACTTCAACTGGATGACATGGAATCCCCAGTGGATTTTCTCAACGTGGCGCAATGACCACTGTCCGTTCTGCCTTCTTTGACTCCAACTTCGTTCCTTCATCAATAAATGTGCAAGATGCATTGTTCAGCGACCATGCTGTTGCGAGTCCTCCTCACTTTGCCATGGAAGCGCGTAAGGTTTCCACTGTGTTTTCCAATGCTCTAGTCGCATCAGCTAAGAATACATCAACATGTTTGCCTTCAAGAGGCAGCAGTTGACTTCTTCTTTCCACTTCACTTAAGGGCTCTTGAGTTGACACGCTCAGACCTAAATCGTTTGTGCTACTGTGGGTGGATGGAAGCACATGTAGTACATGGTAGTACATGGAAGTAGTACATGGAATGCACTACCATGTAGACACACCTATAGACGTGGTTCAAATAGAGGTGGATAATGTATACTGGAATTCATATTCGCGTCCATCTTCTCCATCAGCCCGACTCGTGCTTGCTTCCAATCTGCACCTTTAATCTGCATTCGGATGTAGATATTTAGCTCTAATTGTGCTATTCTTGCCATCCGACCAGGCGTTTCCAGAGGCACATTTTGAATTACAGTAAAGGCGCACAGTGTTCCCACATGCAGGAATGGAGGAGGTCAGGGTGAACACTCCACACTGTTTCACAGGTGTTCACATGTGACTCTGTTATTTCTAGCGTACACTTTTCCAACGTGTAACAAAAGGCTACCAAGTAGTGGGTGATTTAAGTCGTGACGAATTTGTCGATGGTGTTGCTCTCAAAGTTGGGCGCAAAGTGGTTTGTGTCAGGATACCATTGTGTGTGAGAGGGATTTAAATAAAACTTTCGATGGAAACGATTAGAGAGGAGCATTTTTACCAACGTAAGGGTGTTGGTCGCGTCTCAATAAATGTTTCGTAGACACCGTTTTCACCACTCCGCGTTAAATGGCTAGGCTTCCCTTAGGAGGAACTGATGACAGATGCTCCATCAACGCACGGTGCTCCTCACTACCATGGGGAACTCGTTGCTAAAATACCCACCCAAATACCGCTCATCGCTATAGCACGCAAACAACCACACGCCTTGCTCACAGATCGTTGTGAGCAACGAATTATTTCCACCAACGTCTTAGGACTCAAATAAAGCGGGCACGGTTTTCGAGTCGCTTTAATAATATCAATTGGTCGAAGAGCGCAGCAGACTGACTCGGGTTAAGCAGTGGCTGCATTGAAATCACTGGGAAGAGGGATTATAATTTGCCTCATAATTATGGTCTCATGGAAACCTATTAATCTGGAAGAGAACTTTGGAGTAAAACGAGGGGAGGATTTGTTATCATTGATGAGGAGGAATTAGTGGACTGTACTGCAGCCGGTTTTGCTTCTTCTCGTCTGCACCTCGTGGATTCAGGTCGTGCAGGCGAGCTCGCGCTCCTTTCGGTACAACGAGTGGGAGGGAAGTGTTGTACCTCGCATGTCTTTGTGAAATTTGTTTTCCAGGCTATTACTTCTCTTTTTGACACGCAACAACCAGATTAGTCATGTAGGCTGTAAGCGAAATAGGATGGGTTTTTGTTGGGGAGTGAGCAAGAGACATTTCGAGGTCATCAGAAGGTTTTTAGGAAAACAAAAATCCAAATTATCTTATCCCGTTACCTTCTTGTCAGCTTTTCTATCCGTCTAGATGCTTAGGTTACAACGCAAGTTCCCCTTCAATATTGCCCTTTTTTCACAATTGTCGTGCAAGGACAGAGAAGAAATGGAAAAGTTGGAAAGCACTATTTCGTGCCAAAATAAATGATAAGTACTTATGCATGCTACAAAAGGAATAAGATAGAAAATGAGGGAAAACTATTGTTTGGAAGCAATAAATGGAAGGGGTGAATGGGACCACGTCAGCTACTCGGAACTCGTTGGAATTAAACTGGACATGTGGCATGAAACGTTTTGGATCCTAGACCAATTTACCGTCGACCCTTGCCGGGGTACGCTTTTCCACCGGGTGTGTCAGCGTAGAAGGGAAAATTGCTGTGGAATGATGCATGAGGTGTGAACACTCAATTGGAACTTCGTCTGACTCCGCTTCACTATCTATGCTCCTCCTTCTTCGCTAAATATTCTGCTGATTCCAACTTCCGCATTCATTTTCGTCCTTTGTAAACCCAGCACATTAATGTAAATCGGTTGTCTGATTAAACGAAGGCATTACACCGGTAAATACAGCATATCTAAAAAAGCCCGAATCTATAGAAGGAATACTTGTACTGGTGGTGGGTAGCCCTTTCCACTCGTTGTGAATTCATCATGACCTCGTGTCATGAGGGAGTTGAAAGCCTCCTCCTAAAATTACTGGCAGCAATTTATTCGCTTCCCTTCGTCGGTCACAACGGTCCAGACAACTTTTCGCTACATCACTAAGTGATCGAGTTGGCTGATTTATACTTCTCCCATTTTGTTAAGGAGACAATGCCAGAAGACTGGCAAATACAAAACCACTTCCATTGGTGTCCTGCGGGCCCTCACTCCATTCGGCAAAGTCAAAATTCACCAGACTTGGATGGAACAGTTGAGGAAGAAATCAAGTCAAAGGCAGTGTTGGCTTCTGACCAAAATCCGAAAAGTCAGCATTTGTGTAAATCAGCGAAGGAAGGGTCAATATTGACGGACTGATACCCAGTTTATTGTACATTGCTACTGCGATCGTAGTGCAAAATTCAATCCCATTTTTGGAATTCACCTAAAATATTCCCACATTGGGCACCGGTAAGCTAATGCGTGTGATTATGCTGGAAAGTCCACATTGGAGGGTAATATGCAACGAAATGATCAGCAAAATGCTTAAACGACTTTCGAGCACAAGATCAGTCATTTCAAGCACTTTGCGTTTAAGGAATCGCATGCTTGCATGACATAACTTGAAGAATGACTACATTTCACAGGCGATGGGAAGGGCAGTGTGGCAACGACCAGTACGTCTGGCATAAATTCCGCATTTGCTGTGCTCCTTCCCACTTGCATGGCGCTCGTCCCTGCTTAGGAGCTCGCGTGGACATTGCAGCCTTCCCATTCATCCACAGTCATCCAATGACACGGTCCATTACTTGCCTCCTTCCACCACTTCTTTCTCCCTTGCAGGCATCCATGCTGTCGATATGTCTCACTTCCTCTTCATTCTCGCTTACTTACCATCAACCCGACTTCCCATTGTGGAACAGTCCCAAATGACAAGTGCACGAATTTGCACATTGATGTGTGGCATGATGGACCGGACTGAGAAAGCGTTCTCCATTTGCAGTGAAATGGGACGGGATTATTATGAGCACCAGATCAGGTCTCCATTTATATTGAACTTTGCTTATTCACAAAACACACTTCCTTGTCTACTTATTGTTTGGAAACATTTGCAAAAAATATAATTCCATCATAGCAACTAAGTAATTGAAAGGCAAACGAGCGGGATTAGGGATGGCACAGTGAAATGCAGTTAGTCGGTTCACCAAATGAGGTAAACACGCTAGGTTGTTTGATTTCTAGTGAATCACGTATCTCATTAGAAGACCGCCCGAGTCGTTGAATGAGCACGCATTTTGGGAGTAGGATGGAGGAAATTCAGCCAATTTCGTGCCTCATTTTTTATCATTTTAAAGACTAGTTATTGAGCATTGGCTACTCCAGTAGATCATGTACCACCCCCAAGCGATGGCGTCCTCGTTCTGAAGTTTACAAGGTATAGAGGAGAGAGAAACGCGAGTAGAGGTGTAACCAGCCTTGGAAAAGAGAGGGAGACAATGCAGCGAGTGGTCTTCCTTCTTGCGCTTCTGCTCATCTTATTTCCCACTGTGGCAATAGGATTAACAGAGGGGCCCCTCAAAACATCGAGTGGCAAACACTCTCCTATGTTGAAAGACCATGTTTGGCACACAGGCGAGGCTTGAGACGCCGCAGCACAAACTATTCTTCAGTGGTTTTGCCTTCTTCATTGTCTTTCGCCTTGCCAACATTCCAGCCACATCTTCTACTTTGAGCCTCTGCCCAAACAATCAGATTTCCTTCTATGGCAGAAAACAGTAGGGAGGAGGTCAGGGGATTTGTGGTGCAGTGCGAAGGAGAGGACTGAATGCTGTGCAGGAGCGAATGATGTTAGCTTGCATACCTATGTCTCCAAACGAAAAGGGTGTGTAAATAATTAAGCTGTGTATCTGATTATAGGGTGCAGAATTTTTCCTGAGTTTACACGAAGGTGGAAGATGGACAATTTGTTCGCCAGGATTCTTGCTACTACACTACCCGCGATAAGAATCGAAGGAACAGTACACCTGTCCTCCATTTGTCCCTGGAGAACAGACGGCAATATGACCCAAAATGTTGCCGCAAATAATATTAATAAGGGCTACCAATCACCCAAACGACCCACTTTTGGCTACAAAAGTGTTCAAGCAGGTGTGCACACATAAAGTGCCTTCTCTTTCCATTAACCTGTTACCAGCCGCCTGTCAAGGTCAAACTCATCACTTCAAGGGCCGAATTTCTACATTCTACTCAATCTCTTCAAGTAGGAGAACCCTCTTCTCACAGTACTTGTTTGATAGCAACGGTGTTTAAAAGACAACATTAGCACGGGAATTGAGGATGGATTTAGCACAGACCCGTCCAAAACACTGCCTCACTTCACCGAACTGATTGGTTGTAGGGTTGATCTGTAGTGCAACTTATAACACGTGACTCGAGTACTGCAGCAGTATGCAGTCAAGTCTAAGTTGGTGTTCCAAGGCTACGGAATTCCAAAGCTTACCACTTTCCCACTCAGCAAAACGAGTGCCACGTCTGGCTCAAATTTGTCTTCGGTTTTACTTTCCCACGAATCACAAATCTTTAGCCCACCCACTACTAGGAAATGCCCACAATGAAATGTAAGCTGTTCTGTCTGTCGTTTCAAGAGAATTAGCTGGGGGCGTGCCATATTCTTAGCAAATTACGCTTTTTACAGTAGACTATCTAAGCTGTTATTTGCGCATAAGTTGAACTCCTCTTCAACGTCTGCTTCAAAAATGCGTTTGCTTACCCTAGTTGCTCAGGATTTGTAGAAGCTGAAGGCTACCATTTAGCTGATCTGACTTTTGGCCCACCAGATTTTAGATATCAGAGATAGAATAAAATAAATAGTAGCAGAAAAGTGCTATTAATCCAAGCAAATTATGGCCTATTCTCAAGAATCCTAAGGACCAGTTGAATGCTCCGAGAGGTCATAACCACCGCTAGGCGGTGGTATTCCCATCCCGATACGACCGCCGTGGGGCCATGGCCACACGGGTGTAGCCGCCAATGGGTTTCAAATAGGAAGAAGTCCACGCAAGTGGGTGCTGTCCTTCATTGAGTCGCCATCAAAGTTACTACTGTCATGGCTACTGAGTTGACAGGAAGGCACTTGTGAGTGTTAAAAGCCCAAACAGTGATGATGGTGGGGGTCGGGCACAATTTGACTCACAGCACACGTACTAATACAGCTAGCGCCACGCAGGTGACAGGGACGCCAGTGATCGCGCAGGTTATGCCACATCCGCTAGTCGTTACGACCACCACTTCCTCATGGGCTGTGCAAACAACACATTCTGCCAATCATCTCATGCAAAGCATACATTCCACCAACATAAAGGATTTAGTAGTGAGCGGTAATGCTAGACGCCTAGTGCTGAACTCGAACAACGCTCCTGTGTGGGAAAGGCAGTCGATCCCTCCACCGGTAAGAGTTGATGAATGACAAACTTCAAAGTGGCATTTACAGCGTAACCACATGCACTAGCTCACCAGTACTCGGTGTTAGAATACTGCTGCTGAAATCTATGAATGCGCACCCGTCATAGCTTGCCGTCATAGTCACATCGCGCAATGAGTTGGGCGTCGGTCCTGTAAGAGTGACTCCACCTTCTTTCGCGCACGCAGATGGTGACTTTTCGGATGTGGGTTCAGAAACCGACAATGTCTTCATTGTAACTACTCCATCGGGTGCATCATTCAACCCTTGCGTACTCCGGCGTTGGTGAATGGAGTTGGGACTCACTAGACCCACTTGAAGTGTCTTTGTATTGAACTCCCTCTTGTCGTTCTTCCTTCAACAAAGCAAGTCAAGTGCAGTGAAAAAAGTTCTACCTAGTGCCATCGAAACGTGACGAATGTGGCATAACAATTCGTCATTAGTAGAAGGCTTCCATCGCCCTGCTACATGCGAGCATGATGGCTTCAACGTGATTGGATGCACTAGAAATGGACTGCTTATGGCCCGCATCGAAGCAAGTGTTATGCGTCAACAAATGTCTCTGAACTCGTGCTAGTGAGACTCGAATGTGAATTGCCACTTACTGACTGCTATTTTGCTGTTTACAGCCAGCAGAAGGAGACACAATTGAAACGCCATCTCCACGCCACAAATGCTTCGCATTTTACAACTCATGGTGCATTTCTACGAGCGCTGCACACGCATATCAGCCTGTGAGCTCGTCTGTTACTGACCTACTAGGCGCCTTCTGCCCAATGCGACGTGGTGGAAAGTACACACATGTCACTATGGCGTGGTATCTTTTCGCCCGTACGAAAACAGTGCATGCGGCTCACCTTGACCTCCTCCCTTCTGGATCGCGACAACACCGTGTACATACTGGAGAGCGTTCCAGCATAGCGGTGTTCACGCTGACAGCGAGGAGGATTCCGTTGAAGGTGCATTCACCGTTCCATCATTGGGAAGTTGTTTCTTCTATTTCTCCTACATCAGCCTGCAGTTGGGCCGATTATTGCCATGGATTCTTACGAAATGAATTTCATTGCTTAGCTGAGAGTAGGAGCATACATGATTCGATCGCTCGCATGCTATCGTTTCTCTTAGACTGGCATGATTGAGTTCCGCTTCCTTTTATCTACTTGTTGATATTGCAACAATGGTGGACTAGGCCGAAGGCTGTAGCCGCCTCAGCTTCACCTTTCGGGTGTTAATTTCGAGGAGGGTGGCATTTGTCGTTGGATCTAACTGCAGACTTGAGAGGAAAAGGGAGCCAAGAACTGCTCCTAAATGAATGAAAGATGAATACGTATTCAATAGGGTCCTCTTCATTATCGGCATGAGCATCGCCATGCTTGAATGCTCTCGCTTATGTACACAGTGTTCCCACACTCAAGTAGGGACGAGGTCAAGATGAGTCGCATACACTGTTTTACTACAGGTGAATGATGCGAACCCGTGTGTGCAAGCATGTGCTCTTCCAAGGTTTAATAGAAGGTTTAGTGGGATGCGATGTCAGTGACAAACCAAAGAATAATGCTATGATGTTAGGAGCGGTAGAGAAGGAGGTGGTGATGATCTCAAGGTTGAGCGCAGACGGTCCAATATGGGTGGGTGTCGATGAAGAAGGAGGAGTTGCAAACCACCCGTCGATGGAGAAGTAAAGTGAGTGAGCAGATTCGACCACAACAGAGATGTAGGAGGCGTTTCAATGACCGCTAGCGTGGCTACACGCGCTTGACATTGTCTGCATTACCATCGTGGACGGATTGCGCAGACATTCGTGAGATGTGGCCTAAGGGCTATGCAGACCACCAAAATTGTGCTGCTTAAAGAAGAAATTTAATATTGGGACAGGTTTGGCTAAGTTTCTACATGTTAAATTTGCATTAGTGGTGCTGGGAGAAAAGAATGCTCTCCAGCTATAAGTAAAGTAGGAATTGGACCTCTTAGCTGATGAGTTTGTCCTCAGCGGCCACAGACTGCCATCCGATTGCTTGCAAAGCAATGGAAAGTGATGAAGTCACCTTGTCTGCCTCAATGTTTCTTTATCGCATTTTTCCAGCCGAAGGGGAGGTTAGAGAGGTCATTATCGTTTCCTTGTCCTGCAGCTAACGTCTGTTTTGTAGTGCCTCATTCCTTCCACAGTTCATAAGGCCAACAGATGCACCACGGTGATTAGTTATGACCCCCCGAATGTCGTGTGTTGCCTCCAATCACATCACGAGAAACATCGAGACATGATTTCGCGGCTCTTAAACAGAGTCCCTTTCACTCTTCATTCAATATGCTTGCTTCGGTAAAGTCTCCACTCTCGAGCTCAGCAGTAACGACCGTTGGATATCAGTAAGATGACTTAGAGTACTGGAGGCTGTGGACCAAATCATATGGCAAGGCATTGTGCGAACATGCACCACCCAGAGCCGTGACTGACGCGCATGGCTAGAGGCTAAGTTAAAGACAGACATTTTGTTAGAAACCATAAACAGGTGACCTTAACAAGTAGTTGGTAGTGGGGCATTTGAAAGAGGTGTTATCGTTGTCATCGTTTGTCATCGTTGGAGAACTTCACCTGAAGACTAATTTCGCACATAGTATATGGCTGCGCGGCCAGTCAGACCCTCCTTTTGGGCAAGAAAGCGAAAGACGCAATGTCCAGAGACCGTATTGCACCTCGGTGTGGCGTAGAAAGAAGTCGACTTTAACTAGACCATCTCCCATCTCACCGAAACACATGCTTCCAGTGAGACTGACTTCTTGGTGTTCACCAACACAACGACTTGTGGAAACTGAGAAAAAAGGCGTTAAATTGCCAAATGACTTTGACAGTAGCTTCCTGTGTTTGGGAAGTGGGAAGCAGGCACCACTTTTCGCCATTTGCCAACCTCTCCTTATAGTCTGAACGAGATATGTGTTGGATGGGGAAGAAGTTCTTCTGGTTCTTGTTAAGTACGCATTCAGTGGTTACTCATGTACTCCACTAGCAGCGGTTGCGACCCTGTATTGCTCAGGGTGCTGGAGCATCCTGCAGTCCCAAACGAAAAATTGGGGTCACAGAGTATGGGCTTCGCTTCCTCTCCCATCACGTGTTTCGCGCATGTTCGGGAGAGTGATCACGAAATACTCTTGTTGTCAAAAGTGAATAATACTCTGTTGCGCGGGCGAAAGAAAAGTAGTGGTGAGGTTGATGGAATCAGCGAGCGAGGTAATTGAAGGAGGCGGTGGAAGAAATCAATTGGTCAGATAGTAGGCTACTGTCTGCCATTGTACCAAGTGGCTGATTTGATTAGAGTTGTGGCTGGACAAGGTGTACAATCGTTTAAGGAGCAGTGCCCCTCCCCCACCCCTGTCCCCTCTGTCCCTGGATGTGCAACAAGGTCGTCTCACGAGCGGGTGTGCTGTGTTATATTGCATGACATTATGTGCTGTTGTAAGGAATTACGACCCTTCTCCCCTGACTCAATTCTTCTGTCTGTTCCTCAGGAGGGGTTTGCCTGTGTCGTACACTTTCTGATCACCTCGCATCTGGTAGACCTTCCGCGACCGTCTTATGACCGCTGCCATGTTATCTGAAGCGCACTTACAGAGCAGGAAGAGTCTTGCAAGGATAGAATAGTCCATGTTTTGGAAGTTAGGGAGGCACAATTGGGTAGTAGAATTGGCGGAGCTGATGAAGATTGGGACAGTTCGCTACTTGCCTCACAGTTTAATCAGCCAGCCAACAGAATACCTCACTGAAACTGTTCCTTGATCTGACATTGACAATGCATCCCACAAGTTAGTTGCATTGCATCATGCAAACCAATTTCATATAGTTACGACCCTAATTAAGTTTTGGAAAGGCGTAAGTTGGTGATAACAGTATTTAGGACCTGTGGACAAACCGTTGGACTACCTAAATGTTAGCGTTCACTCCCTACTAAACTTAAATAAGTAAAGCAAGGAAAATAAATTCTGTAGGTAGGAACAGTCGACATTTGAGTGGAGTCAAGCGTAACTGTATGCCAGATGTAGTGTTCGATTTGCTACATGAAATAGTGGCTGCTGTTAGGCTTCCGAAGCCTTGGAATCACAAAACCGACTTAAAATCCTACTGTAGAAGTACTAAGTTATGTTCAGCAAGCTTCAGCACCTCTCAACACTCAAGCCAATCAGTCCAGTAAAGTGAGGCTATTTCATGAGCGTTTCGTGTCAACACCGTTCTCATTCCTCCATGCCAACTAATGATATTCTGCAACCATTTCTCATAAAAAGTTACTGGGAGGAAAATACCGAAAGAGCAGAAGTACAAATTTCTCCCACTGTAAAGGTCTGAGTGGAATTCAGAAATTTGGACCTCAAAATGATTAGTTTGACCCCAACAAGTGGTTGGTAGTACAATATTGAAAGGGGTGTCTACACACATTCGAGACTCATTTTCACAGCCTAAAACGGATTTCGCAGGTAATCGGTCGCTTTCATTTACACAAGTTGCGACAGGTTTTGAGTCGTGTTGTTGTCTACCCCGATAGGTCGCTTTGTCTTCCCTCCAGCAAGAAGAAGGGAGGGCAAATAGACCATGGTGATTAGTTATGACAACCCAAGTGTCGCCAGTCACTTCTACTCATGCCAAGAGAAATGCGGTGTAGGGAGATGCGAATAAACCTTGCGATAGAGATGATTGTCGAGTGGGCGTTTCCACCAACATGAGGGTGTTGGTAGCGTTTAGATAAACAATTAGTCGATACCTACTCACTGCTTGTGTTTTAAAGGGCAAAACCACAGAGTCGAAGGTAAGGTAAGCGCGATCCATCTTCCCTTCATTGGGCTGCACTGCGCCAACCGTCCTGTGCATTCACTGTCTCAAAGGCGACACTTCCCTTTCTGGTGGAATGGAGGCCATATTTTACATGGACATGAGGTCCTGTCCTCACGCTGTGCAAGTTTGTAATCGTCGATTGATATGGTTGGGTTAATTAACGACACCCACACCTGCGCAGCATTTCAAGTGAATCAGCGAGGAAGATTTCGCATGAAGACGCTTAACTCGGTGGGCCAAAATGACAGCATTCCCATCCAGCCCCACATCAGTGTCTTCCATTGGTTGATCTGAGAAATGGAATTATATCGTGTGTAAGTGTTTCTAGGTAATAAGCAGTCAAAGCGTTGAGTTTTGTGAAAAGTGGAGCTCAATGTAAATTTAAGCCTAATTTGGTGCCTGTCATGCTGAGGGTGATAGCTGACTATTGCAAGGCCAGCGTGACCTTGAGGCTTGGATCACTTTCACTCCATTCTCCTCAACTAAGTCGATTGGTTGTCTCGAAGGCACATGACAGGAGAAAGTAATCTATTTGTGGTCCATTTGGCAGAGACGCTGAGTGTGTTATTAGGCTGAGGTGAGGAGTTGACTTGGTCCACTTAGTGACCGAAAGGGTCTTGGCCCCCCACAGAACTTCAGCTCTCATTTTTACCTCGGCCAGTTGACACACACCGTTTTCCACTTGAACAAAGATAATCTTATCAATGGCTTTCAAACCGTCCGCAACGGTGAGTAGGTGGGCGAACCGGTGTATCATCATCAACCAGAGCTTTACTTTCACTTAGTAAATCAAGTCGTAGCTCCGAAAATGTCACTGTCACGACGCAACACGTAGAAAGTCAATTAAAGCTGCTGTAAATCCAGTTCTCTTCTTTTGGCAACGAAAGTCTGCTGGGTTAAACATCACCTAGGCCACATCTTACGCATGCTATGCGCAACCCGTCAGCCATGGCAATCCAGACGCGGTGAAGCTGGTGTAGTCACGGTGCCATTCACAGATACGAGACCATCAAACGTGGTGTGATCAACGCCGCCCACAAACCGTCTCGTCGCCATCGCCGTGCGTTTTGTAATTCCACACTCCCTACAATGCACCCACCTTGAATCCCTTCTGCTCTTCTTCCAGAGCATCGCCACCTCTTCTTCCCATTACTCATACCAGCTTACTGGTCTTTGATCTCGCACTGACAATGCATCCCACTCACTGATTGCCTCGTGCCGTAGGCCAATCCAGCCCAGACCGAAGAATACTGAGGTAGTTGGGGTTGCTGTTAAGGATAGGGATGGCAATGCTCGCAATGTTGAGCACAAGAGGGTTCGAGGTGGGTGAACGTTGGTGTGCGTGTGGGAGATTCAACACATCTGGCGATGGAGTGTGGGCGGCGTTGATCACACCACATGTGATGGTCGTGTTTCAGTGAATGCCAACGCGACTACGCCGGCCTCACCCCGTCTGAATTACCGTGGCAGACGGATTGCGCGTAGCATGCGCAAAGTGTGGCCTTAGTGAAATGTAGCCCATCAGACTTGTGCTGCCAAAAGGAGAGAAATGCAAATGTGGGAGGTTCAGCTGAATTTCTACGCGTCGCATCTCGACAGCGGTGTGTTAGATGCCACGGCATTTCTGTTGGTGCCATTCAACAATGCTTCCTCTCTTGCTGGCCACGTGCAAGGAAGAGAGCACACCATGGCACCACACAGGTGGGGTATTTGCCCACGTACAATGTCACGCTCCCCTCTCACACTCACAGGCTTGCATCCACGACGTATCTACTCGGCAAGCGTCCTTGCCTCACTCACCATCTTGAATTGGAGCAGGGTCACTCTAGCTCAAGAAGATTGCAAAGCGGACCTTCCAAATGTAACTGCTACGCTGTAAGCTAGTACTTCTGATTTATTTTATCCAATGTCTGCCTGACTGCAAATGGACTGACTCCTACCTCTCATCAAAACAGCACTTTGTGCGTGTGCTCAAAAGGAAAGTCGCACAGAACCAAGCAACGGAGCCATAACTGCAGTCGCATCCTACACTCAGTGTTGGGGAGTTTACCAACAGCGCAAGATTACATCTATGATGTTGTGGGTGCACAGTTGCTCTCGCGACATTGATCCAGTGGTCAATGCGCGACGTGAGTCTTCTCCGCATGTATTCCCAAGTCTGGTAGGTGTTCACCTCTAGGCTAAGAAGCGTGGGAGGACTCACACCACCCAACAGCACACATCGCGTGGGAGTGGCCGTGAAGGTCACGAGGAGGAGAGCCCATAGGCTGACGTGCGTGTGCAGCATTCGCATAAATACGTCATGAGTTGTGAATGGAGAACATCAGTGGTGTGAAGATGGCGTCTTATTTGTGTTCCATTCTGTTAACGACTTTCGTTTTGGCTTTGGACCACGGAGCAACAATCAGTAAGTTGCATTTCTACATTTGGATCTCATCAGCATGTGGGTGAAATCATTTGTTGGGTGACCAGGTGCCGTCACAGTAGGTTATGAGCAGTTGCGTTGTAGTGCATTTACTCCTTTTGAAGATACCATACTCTTCGGTTGTAGCCAAATGTGATTGGTTCCACTGAATGGCCACTTGCGCTGATTAGCACTTACCTGTTTTTATAGGGGCAATGGCAAATGTGCAATTACTGCGAAGCCATTTCACTTTCGCTCCCGTGCTTTCTACCTCAATTCATGTAAGCTGGAATAATAATGCATTCCGTGATGTGCTCAATGAATATCTCACAGTAACGGCGGCGTTGGCTTCCAACCCTGAATCCAAAGTGACAGAATCTGCGAAATTCAGCAAAAGATATGTCGCTCTTTACGGCCTGACGCCCAATTCCACATACATTGTGACTGTGACGGCGAATCTGGGTGGAAATACAACTCTGGTGTTGAGAAAAAGCGTTGAAACAAAGGCCGATGGTAAGCTACTGCACATGAACATACATTCAAATGCTGCATCTAACGTCACTATTCCTTGACATTGATCAGAAGAGGCAGCGACTGCCCTTTCGCACAAAAGCATTGTTTGAGTTCACCACTGTGTGCCAATACTTGGCGCTCATTACTGAACACAGTCCCTGTAACGCTCGATTTATAAGCAGCAATTTAGTCATCCTCATGAGTGGGAGAGTGCAGTCGACACGTCCACTAATTCATAATCGATCATCGGCATCTTGTCATGCAGCCTTGCACCTTGTTAATGAATGTCATTTTTACTCCCCTACCATTTCCGTGGAAGTGCGTGTGTGTATGAAGATGCGTCGGTTTGCCTTCACATCGCTAACAGAAGAGGGAGGAGTTTGGTACTGCATCAACAAAGACTCTGTAGTTGGTGCAATGCGGACTGATTTGAGTCCACCAATGCCTCGTAAATGCCACCTTAACTAAACGACATGGGAACCCGTGTGAGATTGCTTGAGGTGGAGTAATAGTCGTGTCTCTCCCGCCATTGACACCTTTTTCTTCTTTGCTTCTATACTGTGGGAGGGGCATTGTTCAGGAAGCACTTGATGGATAGGCCCTATCACGCACTCGGAACTGATCGCAGTCATGTGTCGTGGAGGAGTTAAAACCCTCCACCTCATCGATTGCAGTAGTCTAGACAAATGTAATCAGCACCACCGAGCAGAAACCTCGACTGATTAACACCTTTTCTACTTTGTAAAATGTACAATTCTAGATCACTATCTTCTACAAGACTACTTCTATTTTGGTCCTGTGACTAATGAATCCATTCGCCTGAGTTGGGATCAGCCAGACCGGGAGGACACATCCAATGCGATAATCACACTGACGGCAGAGATGGCTTCCAATCCCAGGGTGGAACATTCGGAGTCTGCACGCATCGGCGTAGAAGAGGTCACTGTTGACGGACTGAGGCCCGGCACACTATATATCGTGACTGTGACAGGAATGCAAAATGGACGGCAAATTTTGCGATTCACCAAAGATATTCGAACACTGGACACTGGTAAGCTAACCCACGTGTTCGTGCTCTAACTGTCACATTGGGGCGCATTATTCACCGACATTTGTCGGAAGAGACGTAGACTGCCACCCTGGCACAAGTGCTTCATTCGAGTCGAGCATTGGGCGCCCATGCTTGGTGCTCTTTACCAAACACCTCATTACTAACGGACGTGCGTGCTTTGCGTAACACAATTGCGGGAATGTTTTGCTTCCACAGGCCATGAGGAGGTGACAGTCGTAACGACTAGCGGATCTGCTGCAGCCTGCACAATCGTTGGACTCCTCTTCACCTGCATGGCGACAGTCCTTGCTTGAACGCTCGCGTCGGCTAATGCCTATTTCCCAATCAACCATCTTCAACCAATGTTGCGATTCACAACTTGCGAGTTTGCACCACACCTTTCTGTCTTGCAGGCAGTCATGGTGGCGGGAACTCCTCACTCCCCATTCATTCTTGCTTAATTGACATTAGCTTAGCACCTCATGATGGTTAACTCCTGAATGACAAACAAACGAATTCGGCGCTCTTTTTTATCAATGAATGGAACAGGGTGGGAAGGCGTTCTCCCCCTGCGGTGTAGTGAGGTGAAATTGTTCCAGTCTTAGTGGGCTAATATAACGCTTTTACAAGATAGGCTAGCACCTACCTATCTACCTCGCTACCTAGCTCCTGTGTGCAATAGGCACGCAATTTGGAGGATATCACTGAATTAAGGAACGAGTAGATGGCAGTCGTCTTATTATATTCTTTGTTTATCTCTGTGGCTCACGATTGATGAGGAGTAATTTAGTGATTTACGCAATGCGGAGCGTTTGGTCGGTATGTGCACCGACTCATCAACGTTGGTCATCTCCACCTCAGAATGGCACACTCTCCAATTCAGTACATGCATTGCCATTGGCAAAGCTGGGAAGATGCGTTCCAGATGTCGGCTGATGGGAAGACTCGAAAGGGCACCACCCATTCCAGTACCACTTTAGTAACCACTAGTCAGACGTGTGTCATTGAAAGGATGATTGGGTGTTTGATGTTGCCCGTTACTTGTTTAGTTTTGTCGGCCTTATGCAACTGATGCTACACACCTGCACACCAAGACAGGGTTGGGCGTGGAGACAAGTGGGGCAAGTGGAAGGAGAATCTGCAAGTCTAGCAGGGTGTTGTGCTCTTTTCCTTCCATCTCGCTGGCAGAAGTGGAGGGGGTGGTGAACTCCATCCACAATACCACTGCAGTCATTCCAACACGGTCTGATGTGATTCTGGCAAGGCCGACACACCGCCACTTAAACTGGTTACATGGGAATCGGTATGAATTTAATCAAAGTAGGGCAGTGTCCACGTCTCTTCTGTCATCGACTCCAACATCGTTGCAGCTCCAAGAGGTGTGTGAGAGGAGTTGTTCAGCAAGCAAGTTGCTGTTAGTCCTCCCCACCTCGCCATGCAAGCGTGTAATGCTTCCGCGGATTTCACGACATGGGTAGCATAGGCAAGGAGAACATCAGCATGTCTGACCTTCAGAGGCAGCAGTTGACCTGTTCGTTGCACCACAGTCAAGAATCCTTGAGCTGACGCGTTGAGACCCAACTCACTTGTGCTATTAGGGCTGGGCTGAACGCACGGCCATATAAACCCACATGTTGGCCACGGTCTTCTCCACCATGTCTATCAGCTGGAGGCCTGTCAGCTTCCAATCTCCACTTACAATCTTCACTCGGACGTGGAATTTCAGCTCTAATGCAGGTTACCCTGCTTCCCACTAAGACACTCACCTGACCGCTTTTGAATTACAGTTAAAGCACACAGTGTTCTCACATGCACGAAGGGAGGAGCTCAAGGCGAACTCTCCACTTTGTTTCAGAGGAGCTCATAGTTGACTCTAGCTTTACTCATGCGCACTATTCAACGGTCAACAAATGCGAACCATGTAGTGGGACGCACTGTCAGTGTCAGATTGAAGAATGATTGGGCGATTTGTGTCGTGACGAAGTAGTCCATGGTGATGCTCTCAAAGTTGGGCACAAAGGGGTCCGAATCAGGATAGCGTTGTGTGTGAGAGGGATTTACATCAAACTTTCGATGAGAACGATTAGAGAGGGAGCATTCGTGCCACCATGAGTGTGTTGATGACGTCTTGATTAGTGGTTTGTGGACACCAGCTTCGCCTCTCTGTGTTAAATAGCTAAGCATCCCTTGGGAGGAACTGCTGATCGATACTCCACTATCATCACACATTCATCACTACCGGGGCAGGACTGGTATCCAATAAGCCCACCTAAATGTCGCTCATCACTATGGTGGTCGTGACTTCTTATGGCAGTACACTACCTCATGCAACAGCACACCACTCACCTTTACGCTTAGCAACATCTTCCCATCCCCAAAGCATGCTTTCCTGGGTCTCCACTTCTGCCCCTATCAGTGGGCATCTGGATAACACAGGCAGCCGATCAACCAAGGTGGATGGGCGTGGGTGGGTTGGACAAGACGAGTCCATGTTGCAAGAGACATTCCGTAGTCATTGGAGCTTCCGACAGAAGGCAAGTGATCTTTGGAGAAGAAACTTGGTTGATAAGTTTTGTGCCATCTTTCCTTCCTTCTCCGTGGTTACTCTACACCTGTACTGCTAAACACGAGGGATGGACTCGTATTAGGTTTGACGAGCCGACTACCCCATGCAGAGCAGTGTAGAGCGCCATTGTCTTTGATGTTTGCTAATCCTAGTGATTAAGAAAATATGATCATGTTCTAATGCTCCCTGGAAGACCATTGTTTGCTCTTCGAACCGATTGACTCTTCCACCTTCTTCACTTACCAACAGCCCATTGCAATCTCACCACATACATACACCTTCCTCTGCTCGCATTTCATGCCACATCGCATCTTTTCAAGATGGAGGCAAGCGCAACCCTACTAGCTTGGAGCCAAGCCCGCAGTCTTTGTGTTGGTCAGAACGACTTTAAGGAAGCCCTTGTGTGCTGCATCGGTGATTAGCCTCCACTGACTCCTAAGCTGACACTTACCAACGCCCTTGCATTCGACTATTTCCTCGTCTATCACAACTTTAGCCTGATGTCTCCAACACCTCGTCGAACCAAGTGAATTCTCTTGAAAGAAAATAGTTTCCTTTTAAATTATTCCTTTCCACAGGGGTTGTACAGGGCTAGGGAGAAGTGGAAATGGTGAAAAGCCTTTTCTTTACCAGAATAGATGATAAGCGATTATGTACATGACGAAAATAAAGATAGAAAATGAGGTGACACCGTTGTTTCAAGGCAATAAATGGTAGGGATAAATGGGACATCTTCCAGCCCACCTTTCAAATGGACGACTTCCTTTCTTTGTATGTTGGAGATCACCTCTTATCCTTCACACAGAATCGGAGAGACCATAGGCGTGAATGTTGAATGGTCGAGTAGGGGACCACGTCAGCTACACGGAATCCGTTGAACTTAAACTGGACATGTGGCATGAGACGTTTTGGACCCTAGACCAATATACTGTCGACCCTTGCTGAGGTACGCTTTTCCACTAGGCGTGTCGCTGTGGAATGGAGAATTACTGTAGGATGATGCATGAGGTGTGAACACTCAAAAGGAACTTGGGCTGACCATGTGACACAAGCTATGCTCCTTCTTCTTCACTAAATTCTCTACTAATCCCAACTCCCACCTTCATCTTCGTCCAAGGTAATACTTAGCAAATTGAAGTGGGTTGGTTATCTGATTAAGCACCATCTTAATGTCGTCGAGTAAAAGTATCAAAAGGAAGTAGTGCTACGTGAAGAAGTGTTGGCATTTGTGGTGGATATTCCTTTTCTCGTGTCACGGGGAGTTGGAAGCTCCCTCATAAAATTATTGGCATTAACTTATTCGCTTTCCTTTGTCAGTCACAACGGTCTAGACAAATGTAGATGACACCACAGAATAGCTATGTTGACTGACTAAAACTTGTCGTACTTTGTTAAAGGATAATGCCAATAGACGAACCACAACAAAGCCACTTCCATTGGGATCCTGTGCGCTCTCACTCCATTCGCCCACGTTGAATTTAGCCAGACTTGGATGGAACACTTGAGGGAGAAATCCAATTAAAGGAGTGTTGCCCCACGACCTTCAATCCGACAAACTGTGATCCACATTATTGCACATTGCAACTGCGATCGCAGTGCAAAATTCAATCCTCATTTTCGGGTGTACCGAAATATTCATACACTGAGCACTGGCAAGCTATTACGTGTGATAATGCTGAAATGGACCACATTGGATGGTAACATTAACCGACACTTGTCAGCAGAATGCTCGGACGACTTTCGTGCACAAGAGCATGCTTTGCATGACATAATTATAAGAATGACTACTTTTCACAGGCGATGGGAAAGGAAGTGTGGTAACGCCCAGTGCAATTGAAATACCTTCCGCATTCGCTGTGCTCCTCCACACTTGCACGGCGCTAGTCCTTGCTTATAGGCTCGCGTGGCCACTGCAGATTTCCTATTCATCCACAGTCATCCAATGACACGGTCCACCACTTGCCTCCTTCCACCACCACTTTCTTCCTTGCGGACGTCCATGGTGTCGATATGCCCCACTTCCTCTTCCTTCCTGCTTGATTAACACTAATTTGATATCTCATCGTGGAATATTCCTGAGTGACAAATACACGGAAAATAAAAATACAAGCTTTGAAGATGGGTAGAACATTTGACCTAAAACGCCAAAATAGCTAATGATCAGTAGATCGGGTTGGGGTTGTCAATGTTCTCAGCATTTCAACGAGTCTTTCCAAACAAAGCTTCCAAGCGGTACGTGAGTGTGTTGCTGAGAGTCCAAGAACTTCATTTTGACACCGTCTAATGGTGGCACATGTCCTCTCCGAGCACTTGTCGAAGCTCCACAATTTCCGAGAATGAGTCAAAACTTGCTCCGATTGATACCTATTTTCCCTCGATATGTGATGAGTTGAACATCAGTCCGTCAAGAATGACTTCTCCTTCGTCGAGATATGCAAATGCTGATCCTTCGGATTCGGGATCAGACGCCATCACTGCCGATATTATGGTTCCAGTGTCAAGCAGATCGCTTAATGCTTCTGTGAAAATCCATAGGACCGCAATGATAATCAGGCAAAATGACTGCTCGGCGGTTCCCAATGCATTAAACTACGACCTGAGAATATGATAGGTTCAGGATGAGTGAATGTACTGGAATGCAACTGCCTAGAACCTGGTTTGGAGCAAAAGCTTTGATTCAGCAAATGCTCTTACATCCAAGCTGGTAAGATTCAAGGTGGAAATACAGCATACAGACTGCTGTTTCGGGGTTCTCAGTCAAAGCCGAGGTCACCGACAGAATGTGGCACAATTGAAACGCCATCTCCACACCGCCAACGTTTCACGCTTACAATTTATGGCGTGTGTATATGAATGCTGCACATGCATATCAGCCCATTAACTCAGCTCTTCTTGACCCACAAGTCGAATTCTACGCGTTGTGGCGTGTTGGACTGCGTGACTCAGCAAATCTCGATGACGTACCATTCATCAGTTTTCCATCAAATGTAATACCTGGTTTCTTTTCTTCTTCTTCTTCCCAACTTCTGCGCTCAATTGATGGGAGATGAGGAGATCTTGATTAAAAGGCAAATTACCCATCTACTTCTCATAAGCTTTCACCCATCCACTGCTCTACTCAAAGCAGTCAGTCGGCGCCACGATAGAAAATGGTACATTTTCCACTCAACTGACGTTCCTAACTGCGAGGCTTAGACACCATGCCTACTTTATTTGAACCCGAAGTTGTCGTTCTGATTTGTCCATGGCATGCGTAGAATATGGACTAAGACCGATGTTTGCCACCAGAATTGTGCTGCGGGATTTCCAAGAGTAGCATTTTGACAGCCATGATTTGGATTACAATGTTTCCGCTGGCACTGTCAAAAGTCGCTTTCTTTAATACTTGTAAAGAATAAAATGAGCAGACCTTTTAGCTGCTGCGTTTGTCCTCAGCGGTTATACAATGACATCCGACTGCTTGCAAAGCAATTGAAAGCGATGGAGGCACCTCGCACATCTTAAAAGCACCTTGCTAGTGTAAATGGGCCTGGTAAAGCCATCCACAAGCCACACAGGACGCATTCAATCACTGAAGGGGAAGAGGGGTGGAGAGACAAACAAAATCAGATCATTCCTACTATATTACACACCATGAACCACCACATCACTATCCGAATGCCGATTTCAGCCCTTGCATCAACCTCTTGGATTTTGTGGGCCCCAACTTGTGAATGCCGCTGCTGCAATAGCAGCACTGCTCCTTGCTGTCATTGGCTACTTATTCGAGCGTGCATGCTTGCGTTGCTTTCATTGTAGGCTATTGCGACTCCCCTGTTGCCCTCTCCAGCCCCACCTCTCACGATTGCCACTCTACATGCCACAAATATGAGCGTTTTGCCTGCTTTGTCTATTCGAGATAAAGTTGGATGTGTTCTACTTTCCAGCACACAAGTGAGCAAACTCTGACAAGATGATCCGATGCATTGAGGGGGCTGTGCATCACAAATCACTGTTTCTGTTCTCCTTCTTCTTTCCAATTGGCTGCCCCCTCTGCTGCCGTTCACCCATACAGACGCTGCATTGGTTCTTGCAGGAGGGAGAGCGTTGTGCTCTGAGTTCAAATAAGGATTAATTCAGTAACGGTTCTTTTCTTGCTTTGTCTTTAATGCAGGTCCTGAAAGCGGAAAAATGGACGATGAAGGTGTACGTCATCCCAGGTGTTTTGACAGATCTGGCTATTCGCAATATCGTAACGCCACTGTGATGAGTTGGCAGTTTAAATGATTAGAGTCTTCTTGATACCTCAATGAAAGCAAGAATCGATCGGTATCTTATACAGTTCACTGCTCGGATGATACTTTGAGGCTATTATCGGTCAAAAATTTGTCGTTCATTGAAAACGTTTTGAAGAACAAGCAGCCTACATAAGTAGCCACCTAATTCCAAAATTTTCCATCACAACGTTTAAGTTCCCTTTTATTCTTCCACAGCATAAGGGCAGTGGACTACTTTGCCATGTTAGCTAAACAGTACCTGTCACTAGTGTGGGTGAAGGAGAACTTCCAGATTAAAAGGTGCACAAGTGAAGGAGACGTCTGCGTAGCCATCTTCTTTGTAGTCTGTTAATGTAAGTCATGATATTGGGAGCAATGAGCAAGTCTCTTCATCACCGACAAACCTTACGATGACGGCGACAATCTATGCCTGCATCAGGCCCTTTCCAAATACGCATTTATCGCTATTTCACCATTGTGCGACCAGTGAGGACAAACAAATCAGCTGAAAAGACTACTTCTCCTATTGCCCCATAAGCTCTAAAGAGAGAAGCATTTGTAGAATCGAAATCATCGCTGTCAAAGTGCTACACGTGAGATTTCAGCAAAACCTGTCATAATTTCATTTCACTTCTTTTAGCAACACAATTCCAGTGGAGTACATTGCTCCTATGCCTCAAATACGCATGTTTTGTACGACCCATCTGCCATGGTAATGCAAATGAGGACAAGCACGTATCTTTACACCGGCATTCGTTGAATCTCCTCAACTGCTCCCTACATGTCAACATTCACCCAAGTAGGGCCCTGATTACCATTGCGGTCCTATGGATTTTCACAGAAGCATTAAGCGATCTGCTTGACACTGGAACCATAATATCGGCAGTGATGGCGTCTGATCCCGAATCCGAAGGATCAGCATTTGCATATCTCGACGAAGGAGAAGTCATTCTTGACGGACTGATGTTCAACTCATCACATATCGAGGGAAAATAGGTATCAATCGGAGCAAGTTTTGACTCATTCTCGGAAATTGTGGAGCTTCGACAAGTGCTCGGAGAGGACATGTGCCACCATTAGACGGTGTCAAAATGAAGTTCTTGGACTCTCAGCAACACACTCACGTACCGCTTGGAAGCTTTGTTTGGAAAGACTCGTTGAATTGCTGCTGCCTTGTTTGAGACCCATAAATAATCAGGTTTTCCCAAATGCTTTCATCACTTTCGTAAGAGCTGCTAAAGTTAGACTCGCCCCTATCCCGACCATATTTTTTGCTGCCAATCATTCATCAATTGTAAAAATATTGCTCAACAACAAAATTGCCCTATTCCTTTGTGCCATGCTCCACTTTTGTTAGCCTTGATCTGTCAGCTGTCACGGTGTCCTTTTCCTTTTCACCACAAATTATGCAAACTCCACACCTTGCCTGCAGTTTTGGGGTGCACTTCAGTGTCTCAGTCCATGCATTAGCTTTGTAAAATAACCTAGTCCACAACATGCTTATGCACAATTTTAAGAAGGGTGACTTCAACTTATTCATTCGTTTACCTATTCATGGGCTCATTATCTCGTTTAAGCGTGTCTCTTGCGATGCACATCAGACAGGTCTATGGCTGTTGCATGTCCACACACTGTTCTCCCAAGCAATTAGATTCGCAGCACTCAATCTGAAGGTGGAGACGTCTTTACTGAAGTTCGCACATTAAAGTGAGGGGGGAAAGGAGGCTATTTGGGTGCCACAAATCACGCCACAACTTTCCTCGTAGCGCGATTGGAAGGAACACACGACATCTGGGTAGCCTTAACAAACCACCATGATGCTTTTTTTCTCCTCTTAGCTAGTGGAAGGAATGGGGCCCTACAAAGCAGAAGAATGCTGCAAAATAATGAGAAGATGGCGAACAATCACTTCGCCAATTTGTTTGTTGACTACGAAACTGCGGTGAAGGGGCAGTAAGATGGCAAGACGCCTTCATCATTTTCCGTTACTTTGTCACTGTGTAGCCGGTGAGGACAAACAAATCAGCTGAAAGGACTGCTTCTCCTTTTGCCCCATAAACTTTAAAGCGAGAAGCATTTGTAGAATCAAAATAATCGCTGTCAAAGTGCTACACGTAGAATTTCAGCAAAGCCTGTCACAATTTCATTTCTCTTCTTTTAGCAACACAATTCCAGTGGAATACATTGCTCCTATGCCTCAATTACACATGCTTTGTACGATCTATCTGCCATGGCAATGCAAATGAGGACATGCACGTGTCGCCACACCGGCATTCGTTGACTCTCCTCCAGCACCTTCGTTGTGGTCAAAACCACCCACTGCTCCCTACCCCTCGACATTCACCCAAGTAGGACCCTTTCGTGCTTCACTCTGATAGCATCACCTTCTCCTTCTTTGTCACACCTTATCATTTTTCGATTGGCACCGACAATGCACCCCGTTAAGGCCTTTTATTAAGCGTAGGAAAAGCACATGTTTGCACCTATGGGATCGCAGCTTTCCACCCGTGAGAAAACAGTGGACGCGGCTCACCTCGACCTCCTACCCTCCTGCAGTTGAGAACACCGTGTGCATACAAGAGAGCATTCGAGCATAGCGATGCTCATGCTGATAATGGAGAGGATCCAATTGAACACGCATGCATCGTCCGATCATTTAGGAGCAGTCCTCGCATTTCTTCTCCTCTTCAGTCTGCAGCTAGATCCAACGGTGATTACCACCATCCCCGAAAATGACACAAAAACAGGAAGATAAGGCGGCCACAACATTCGGTTTAATGCTCCATTATCGTGGGATTAACAAATGCACGGAGGTAGGCAGACCTTAATTATGCCTACCTTAGCAGATGCAAGCAATCAAATCATGTGTGCATCTTCTTCGTACCAGGCAATAAAGTTGATATTACCATGATACAAGGAGACCAATCGAGTCCTAAGGCAACAAGAATGTTGCAGTAGCGTAGTTTTGCATGGATCGGTTTCCCATCTCCACAAGTAGCATAACTTTGCAGAATTCTTAAGGAAAGACTGTGTTGAAGCGAGCTTTCCAAACAACGTTTACCACATTGGGTGGAGCTGCATGGAGTGGCCTCCAATTTAGCATTTTGTCGATGAGGTATTGAGAGAGATCACATGGAGAGGGGAGACTGACAAGTGAGTGACAAAGAGGGATGCAGGAAAGGATGAGAACACTACGACGACGTCATCATACGGGGCATTTATTGGCTTAAGCCCAGTCTTCACCGCTCGGGTACCACCATTTTCCGGCTTTGCTGAAAGCGGGTAGAATTGGGAAAACAATTTTTAACAAAGGGGAGAAAGCATGCGCCTCCAGCGGAATCCTCTTCAGCATCAGCACTAGCATCGCTATCGCGAATGTTATCTTGCGTGCAAGGTGGAAGGATGCGGTGGAAACACGCGAGATATGGGTAGTGGCATAGGACGGAGATGGGTGTTTTGCAAACTGGCATTGACCGAAGCAAGCGCTCAGTCAAGGGCTAGCGCCATGCAAGTGACGAGGACGCCAGCGATTGCGCAGGTTATGCCACATCCGCTAGTCATTACGACCGTCACTTCCTCATGGGCTGTGCAAACAACACATTATGCCAATCATCTCATACAAAGCATACACATCCCTCAAACATGGATGAATAAGAAGTGAGCACCATAACTAGACGCCCAGTGCTGAACTCGAAAAACGCTCCCGTGAAGGAAAGGCAGTCGATGCCTCCTCCGATAAGCGTCGGTGTATAACATTCTTCAAAGTGGCATTTACAGCACAACCACATGCACAAGCTACCCGGCAATCGGTGTTTGAATACTGCTGCTGAAGTTTTTAAGTGAACCCTCCATAGCTTGCCGTCACAGTCACATCGTGTCAGTCCTGTAAGAGTGAATCCTCCTTCTTTCACGTACGCAGATGGTGACTCTTCGAATGTGGGTTCAGAAACAGACACTGCCTCCCTTGTAATTACTCCATCGGGTGCATCATTCAACGCTTGCGCACTCCAACTTAGGTAGATGGAGTGGGGACTCACTAGACCCCAATCGACGCGTCTTTGTAGTGAACTCGCTCTCGTCGTTCTTCCTTTAGAAAAGCAAGGCAAGTGTAATAGGAGAAATGCCTACCTAGTGCCGCCGATTACGGCTATTTCGATCGTTTCAACCATTGGAACGGGACGAATATGGCATAACAATTGGTCATTAGTAGAAGGCTTCCATCGCTCTGCTACGTGCGAGCATGATGGCTTCCAAGTGATTGGATGCACTAGAAATGGACCGCTTATAGCCCGCATCGGAGCAAGTGTTATAATTCAACAAATGTTTCTGCGCTCGTGCTAGTGAGATTCAAATGTGAATTGCATTTACTAATTGCTGTTTCGCTGTTTACAGCCAAAACTGAAACCGCCAGCAGTAGGAGACACACTTGAAACGCCATCTCCACACCACAAATGCTTGGCATTCACGACGCGTGGTGCATTTTCCCGAGTGCTACACACGCATATCAGACTATGGGCTCGTCTGTCACTGACCTGCGAGGCGCCTTCTGCCCAATGCGACGTGGTGGAAAGTACACATTTGTCACTATGGCGTGGTATCTCTTTACCTGTAAGAAAACAGTGTATTCGACTCACCTTCACCTCCTCTCTTCTGGCTCGCGACAACACCGTATACATACATGAGAGCGCTCCAGCAAAGCGATGCACATGCTGATGGTGAAGGGCATTCAATTAAATGCGCATTCACCGCTCCTTCGTTACGAATTCGTTTCACCCATTTCTTCTCTCCTTTTAGTCTACATTTAGGCCGATTATTTTCGTGGATTTTGATGGGATGGATTTCATTGCTTAGCTGCGAGCAGGAGCATGCATGATTCGATCACTCGCATGCTTTCGTTCCTCTTAGATTTGCATGATGGATGTCCGCTTCCTTCCATCCACTTGTTAATATTACAGCAATGGCGGGCTGGACCGAAAGCTGTAGCTGCCTCATCTTCACTCTTTGGTTATTATTTTCGAGGCGGGCGATATTCGTAGTTGGACCTAACTGCAGATTGAAGAGGAGAGGGGACATGCAAACTACTCCCAAATGCATGAACGATGTATGTATGTTCAAAAGGATCCCCTTCGTTATCGGCATGAGCATCGCCATGCTTGAATGCTCTCGCCCGTGTACACATTGTTCTCACACGCAAGTAGGGACGAGGTCAAGAAGAGTAGCATACACTGTTTACTTAAAAGTGAATGAAGCGACCCCTTATGTACAAGCATGTGCTCTTCCAACGTTTAATAGAAGGTTTAGTGGGATGCGATGTCAGTGACAAACCAGAGAATAGTGCAATGATGCTGGGCGTGGCAGAGAAGGAGGTGGTGATGCTCTCAAGGTTGAGCACAGATGGTCCAATATGGGTAGTTGCCGATGGGGAAGGAGGAAGTGCAAACCACCCGTCGATGGAGAAGTAAAGTGAGTGAACGGATTTGACCACAACAAAGAAGTAGGAGGCGTTTCAATGACCGCTGGCGTGGCGACACGTGTTTGACATTGTCTGCATTACCATCGTGGACGGGCTGCGCAGGCATTCGTGAGATGTGGCCTAAGGTAAATGTTGACCACCAAAATTGTGCTGCTTAAAGAAGAAGCTGAATATTGGGAGAGGTTTTGCTAAGTGCTACGTGTTGAATTTGACAGTGGTGGTTCCAATTCCATAATGCTTCCATTAGTACTGCCGGGAGGCAAGAATGCTCTCCAGCTATAAGTAAAGTAGGAATTGGACCTCTTAGCTGATGAGTTTGTCCTCAGCGGCCACAGACTGCCATCCGATTGCTTGCAAAGCAATGGAAAGTGATGAAGTCACCTTGTCTGCCTCAATGTTTCTTTGCCGCATTTTCCCAGCAAAAGTGGAGGTGGGAGAGGTCATTATCGTTTCCTTGTCCTGCAGCTAACGTCTGTTGTTTAGTGCCTCATTCCCTCCGCAGTCCCTAAGGCCGACAGTTGCACCATGGTTGTTAGTAATGACCACCCGAATGTCGTGTGTGCTTCCAGGCACGTCACGAGAAATATTGAGACATGATTTTACGACGACTAAGCAGGTTGCCTAACACTCTTCTTTCAATATGCTTGCTTCGGTGAATTCTTCACTCTCGAGCTCAGCAGTAACGACCGTTAGATATCAGTAAGATGACTTAGATGACTGGAGGCTGTGGACCAAATCATTTGGCAAGGCATTGTACGAACATGCACCACTTAGAGCTCTGCCTGATGCGCATGGCTAGAGACTAAGTAAAAGACGGACATGTAGTTAGAAACCATAAACTCGTAAATAAATTAGAGCCATCCTTCTCCAAATTGTGAATAAATAAGTTGCAGTGGGAAATATGTCTATTGCCGTAAGTTCTGCCATTTGCAGAGAGGGGCTTGTGTTAGCATCCTCCTGCGTTCTTCCATGCCTACCGATGTCTATCGAACACCACTTTTCCTAAAATGATGTGTGCAAAATGTCGAAACATTGAAGGCATTAAGTTCTCCTACTTTAAAGCTCTGAGTAGACTTGGGAAATTTGGACCTCAAAATGATGAGCTTGACCTCAACGCGTTGTTGGTAGTACGTGTTTGAAAGAAGTGTCTGCATACATTCCAGGCCCATCTTTACAGTCGAAAAAGGATTTCGTATAATGCGCAATAGCCTTTGTGTCGTATTGCTGTCTGTCCGGCTAGATCCCTTTATCTGCACCTTGGGAACCAAGAGGGCAAATGCACCATGTTGATTAGTTATGACAACCCATGTATCACCAGCCACTTCTGATCACGCCATGAGATAAGTGGTGTGGAAAATTAGAATAAACTTTCCGATAGAGATGGTTAGAGAGTGAGCATATTTGCCACCATGAGGGTGTTGTTCGCGTTTAAATGAGCAGTTTGTCTATACCTACAAGCACCTTTCGTTTCAATCGGAAANTAGAAGGTTTAGTGGGATGCGATGTCAGTGACAAACCAGAGAATAGTGCAATGATGCTGGGCGTGGCAGAGAAGGAGGTGGTGATGCTCTCAAGGTTGAGCACAGATGGTCCAATATGGGTAGTTGCCGATGGGGAAGGAGGAAGTGCAAACCACCCGTCGATGGAGAAGTAAAGTGAGTGAACGGATTTGACCACAACAAAGAAGTAGGAGGCGTTTCAATGACCGCTGGCGTGGCGACACGTGTTTGACATTGTCTGCATTACCATCGTGGACGGGCTGCGCAGGCATTCGTGAGATGTGGCCTAAGGTAAATGTTGACCACCAAAATTGTGCTGCTTAAAGAAGAAGCTGAATATTGGGAGAGGTTTTGCTAAGTGCTACGTGTTGAATTTGACAGTGGTGGTTCCAATTCCATAATGCTTCCATTAGTACTGCCGGGAGGCAAGAATGCTCTCCAGCTATAAGTAAAGTAGGAATTGGACCTCTTAGCTGATGAGTTTGTCCTCAGCGGCCACAGACTGCCATCCGATTGCTTGCAAAGCAATGGAAAGTGATGAAGTCACCTTGTCTGCCTCAATGTTTCTTTGCCGCATTTTCCCAGCAAAAGTGGAGGTGGGAGAGGTCATTATCGTTTTCTTGTCCTGCAGCTAACGTCTGTTGTTTAGTGCCTCATTCCCTCCGCAGTCCCTAAGGCCGACAGTTGCACCATGGTTGTTAGTAATGACCACCCGAATGTCGTGTGTGCTTCCAGGCACGTCACGAGAAATATTGAGACATGATTTTACGACGACTAAGCAGGTTGCCTAACACTCTTCTTTCAATATGCTTGCTTCGGTGAATTCTTCACTCTCGAGCTCAGCAGTAACGACCGTTAGATATCAGTAAGATGACTTAGATGACTGGAGGCTGTGGACCAAATCATTTGGCAAGGCATTGTACGAACATGCACCACTTAGAGCTCTGCCTGATGCGCATGGCTAGAGACTAAGTAAAAGACGGACATGTAGTTAGAAACCATAAACTCGTAAATAAATTAGAGCCATCCTTCTCCAAATTGTGAATAAATAAGTTGCAGTGGGAAATATGTCTATTGCCGTAAGTTCTGCCATTTGCAGAGAGGGGCTTGTGTTAGCATCCTCCTGCGTTCTTCCATGCCTACCGATGTCTATCGAACACCACTTTTCCTAAAATGATGTGTGCAAAATGTCGAAACATTGAAGGCATTAAGTTCTCCTACTTTAAAGCTCTGAGTAGACTTGGGAAATTTGGACCTCAAAATGATGAGCTTGACCTCAACGCGTTGTTGGTAGTACGTGTTTGAAAGAAGTGTCTGCATACATTCCAGGCCCATCTTTACAGTCGAAAAAGGATTTCGTATAATGCGCAATAGCCTTTGTGTCGTATTGCTGTCTGTCCGGCTAGATCCCTTTATCTGCACCTTGGGAACCAAGAGGGCAAATGCACCATGTTGATTAGTTATGACAACCCATGTATCACCAGCCACTTCTGATCACGCCATGAGATAAGTGGTGTGGAAAATTAGAATAAACTTTCCGATAGAGATGGTTAGAGAGTGAGCATATTTGCCACCATGAGGGTGTTGTTCGCGTTTAAATGAGCAGTTTGTCTATACCTACAAGCACCTTTCGTTTCAATCGGAAAATCGACAGGATCGAAAGAGAGATATGTACAATTCATTTCCGTTCTCCTTCTACCGTGCGGTCAAATCATACCAGATTTCTTAACGGTACTACAGTAGTGAGAACCATACTTCCACAGAAATGGAGAACGCATCACACTGAGGTGGAGATAACTGATGATGATGGACTGGTGAACGTAACGATCACAGCCTTCCCACCGCGAAAATGACTGAATTACTCCTAGTCCATTATGAGTTACGGAGGAAAATAAAGGTGTTTATGAGTCGTCCTCCATATACGCATTCCATTAGCCTCCCTTGTAGAAACAATGAGGCTGTCAGCGTATTCACCCAATTAGCTTTAAACAATCTCAAACCATCCAGCCCCAACGGAGATAACGCCTTCCCATTCTCTTCCATTGAACCACAAATGAACGTGCAGAATTCGTGTACTTAACATGTGGGTCTGCCCACCATAGGACGTTGAGTTAATGTTAAGTGAGGTTGAATGAATAGGGAGTGGGGCATTCTCGGTACAAGGGATGCTTGAAGGGGCGAATGCGCCGCCTATACTTTCTAGTGAAAAGGAGGCCATGTGTTACATAGATTTGAGGTCCTGTCCTCACGTTGTGTACTTTTACAAGCTTTGGGAGATATAGCTGGACAGGTCAAACTCATTAATCCTGTGCAGCACTTTAAGTGAATCAGCGAGAGAAGTTTTGCAGGGAGACGCTTTAGTTGGTGTGCCCAATTGACAGCATTCACCCCGGTTCGATTTATTGTCATTTCATTACTTGATTTAAGAAAGGCTATTGTACTGTCTGCAAATAATAAGCAGACAAAGTGTTAAATTTTGTGAATGCTGGAGCCTAGTATCTATTTAAGCCTAATTTGGTGCTTATTTTGCTAAAAGTATTAAGTGACTATAGCAACGCCAGTCTGACCTGTAAGGTTCGGTTCATGCCATCGAGAGGTGAACCATCTTTCCATTTACAAAAACGAGACCATCACACTCGGGTCGATCAACGCCACC